>JAPZDT010000020.1:6300235-6311379 GCA_029814675.1 Acanthurus coeruleus | reverse complement strand
GACTGTGTCTCTACAGAAGTTGATGTACTCAGTAAATCCATCAACCTGTCTGTCAGTGTTCAATGTCCCATCTGTTTCCAGCAGCCCGTTCCAATCTGTGCATGTAAAGCAGGTCCCAAGAGCCTCATCAGCCTCAGGTGTCCATTTCCTGACTGTCAGGGTAGTTGCAGGCTGCCTCAGTTCACAGGGTATGTAACAGGTCTGCAAAAAAAACAGATTGTGATCTGACCTGCCCAGTGGTGTTGAGGCAGTAGCTCTGCTGGTTGTTTTGACATTGGCCTACAGCGGATCAAGAGTTTCATTTTCTCTGGTAGGACAGTTCACAAACTGTGCAAAGCCAGTCAGAGGCATATCAATGCAATGATTGAGAGAGGACTACAGGACTGCAGTAGGGGATAGAAAGGATTAAGATGTTGGGAGTATTTTTGGAGACAGAGGAGTATCAGAGGCGGATTTGAGAGGGTGTGGTGGAGAAAGTTTGTGCTAAGTTGTCCAACTCAAAGTGGTTGCTACCCCAGCTGCCGTATAAGGGTTGGGTTCTAGTTGCCAATAACTTGGCTGTCTCGACACTATTGCAAAGACTAATTGTCCTACCTCCACCAGGAGGCCTGATGGATGACGTCCAGTGAGCCATAGTGAACTTTTTCTTTGTGGGGCAACACTGGATCTGGGCCTGTGCTTTACTCTTGCCACTGGAGGAAGGAGGGCAAGGCCTCATAGACATTATATCGTGGGTGGCCACTTTTAGGTCTAGGACCATGCAGAGACTGCTGTACCATCATGGTGCTTGGTGGCTGGACACAACTTGCTGTGGGACACAGTTGTGGGGCACAAATCCAGAAGGCCACCAGGGACCCTCCTAACATGGCTGTGGCTGCCTGAAGAACCACTAATTCAAAACAGCTTTATCCAGACCCAGACCCTCTCCTCAGCCAGTGTAAGATACTCTGAGGGAGGCCAGGTGTGTGAAACTGGGGCACCTTTTAATATCTGCCAGGTCTCTGCAGCAACACATCAACATTGGACCACGATGGCTGGATAGAGTTGTTAGAGGTGTCAAATGTGTCAAAGGCTCGTCCCCAAAAGGCCTGTACAAGCTACCAGTTGACAAATGGTCAGCTGATCTTCAGTGGAGGATTGTACATGGGGTGATAGCCTCCAGATACATAGCACACATGGACCCTGATC
Organism: Acanthurus coeruleus; assembly: GCA_029814675.1. NCBI lineage: Eukaryota > Metazoa > Chordata > Actinopteri > Acanthuriformes > Acanthuridae > Acanthurus > Acanthurus coeruleus. The sequence goes on along the minus strand of JAPZDT010000020.1, from coordinate 6,310,191 downwards.
ACAGGGAGGCATGCTTCCTCTGCACAAAATCTAAAAGTGTTTCCCATTTCTTCATCCAGTGCCCAAGGCTGATTGGGAAATAAGGGTTACACAGTCTGAAATAAACATGCTCCCTGAAAAAGATATGCATTCTCCTTGAATGATATGCAATGCATATGACATTCTTTCAAGATGAAATACAATATTATTGAAATAGATAACCACCTATCTCTGAACTTATTGTCTTCTACTGTCTGTGCAAAATCAAAAACATTAAGAAAAATAAAGTGCAAGTATCAAAATAATATAATTATTGTCATATGTGAAGTTTGACCAGATGTCAATTCTGTTGTTCATGAAAAATGCCTTTGCCCTCGGACCGGGTGCACTGCAAAACGTTAGCGTGTTGCTAACGAGCGAAGTCAACTGAAATCAACCAAAGCTGTGTAACTAAGACTGTGCAACTAAACACAACTAAATACAATGCAGGTAAACAACCTAACTGTCGTGAAAACGTCTTTGAAACTGCACGAAGTTGTGCAAACTCGTCTACCCTCAAAAGATTCGCTCTGATTGGATTTCTTTCTAACCTGTCCCACAAAAAGGGTAGTTTTGATTGGATCTCTTCTCCATTCGTCCCTCCCAAACATTTTCGTCTCGATTTTATTTGTTGAATAAAGTGTCAGTTATATTTCGTCACAGTCTTCGTCATCATATCTGACTTTTTATTTAGTTTTTATTTAGTTTTCGTCCGTGAAAAAGGTTCGTTGACAAATATTTTTCGTCATAGTCTTTGTCAACGAAATTAACACTGGGAAATAGTCGTTTTGATATTGTTTTGTGGGTCCAGTTCTCTTTATTAGGCCTCTGTATGTTGTTTACATAAATATGTAGGCATTGATTTATAATGTTGTCAACTTGTTGGTTTATTTCCCAGGTTTCACCCTGATGCACCCATCACTGACACGGCCCTACCTGATGACAGAGCCTCCCCTGCACACTGACATCATCCACTACGAGAATATCCCAGGATTCCCTGTTGTTCGTCAGAACATTCTGAGGTAAGAAAAAGATGATGAACAATTAAAAAACTGTTGAACACCAGAATGCCTCCAGCCCTGGATACACACACAAAATATACCGTATGTATTTTTTGTTGTTTAATGCTGTGTATTTCTTGCAGCCTCCCCCTGGGCAGTCAGGTCATTGCTGTGCCTGTCAACTCCTCTCTGTCCTGGCACACCAACCGACTCAGGGACAACAGCAAAGATGCATACAACGTCAGCTACGCCTGGAAACTGGTAGGTGTCATACAGACTGTGCAGAGACTTCACATCTGCCACACAAATGGTGCAGCTGGATGCAGCATTTTGTGCCCGGATAATAACTTTAAATGGACACGTGTAAAGGTGAAAATTTTTACCTGGATATTGCTTTTTTCCCCCTCATTTGAATGGCAGTTGTGCAGAGTAAATGAGAGCAAAAGGGTCATATATTAATTAGGACCGTCAGATGGGACACAAATGATCATTTTTGGCTGCAGGACAATGAGCCTTTGTCATATTGGGAGAGTACCTTCCTCATATTCTGTCTCTAAATCTCTTGCTTATCTGTGTTAAGCTCTTTATCATTACTGTATTGCCGTCTAAAAGCATTGTAAAGATTTATGCTCCCAGCCTTTATGTCTCCACCAAACCTCCGCCACCTTGAATTAGTCAGTGTAATGAAAACCAAGTGCTCCCACACCCAAAGACTGCCTGTCCCTTGAATCTGCTCTCCTCTCAGGCCCAAAAGTGTCATTTTTTAGGAACAAATGGAAACAGAGCAGCAATAACATCACATATTATTGAGTGTTTTTCTGTCTGACTTAAGGCTCTTGGCAGGAGCAGAAATATCACACTTAATATAGGCATTTCACTTTATGCCTTTATTAAAAGCTTTTGACATTAAGTTTCATTCAAACACTTGACCTTCAAAATGAGTTAGACAGCTGTGTTTTTTGAAATGAACTCTCCAGAGTCAGAAGAGGGATATATTGGCCCAGATGAAAAATCAAGAAGAGTCTGTTGTTTTCTATGCCATTCTTTTCTTTTTTGTAGGCCAAATAATTTCCAGGGGCTCCCTTAAGGGTACTTCATATTGTTCCATTTTGTGCTAAAGACCAGAGTTAAGACGAAACAAGTGTCATCAGAAGACCTTGGGTCTTTCTGAAACCTGCTTGTTTGACTCTCTGCATTGTTTAAGAATCACCTCTCTGAACTTGGGACCAGACCAGCCCTGCATGCTTCATTTAAAATCAGTGGTGTGAAAGCAGCTGTTGAGCCAGACACATTTATCTTTTCTGGGAGACGCCTTCAGCCCCCGAACACGGGCTGTGATGGTTGATAGTAAACACTAAACGAGAGAGCTGATAGCTACGGGGAGTGTGTGTAATGTCAAAGACTCTCTGGCCTCTTAGTTTGTACAAAGTTTGTAGCAGTAAGTGTATAAATCACATTAACTCCCAGTATTTTATTTACATGACTTTATTTATTTGTCTTGGCCACGCTATGTGCATTGCATCCTACCACTGTCACATTTTGCAACTTTTCATGTCTGTACTTAAGAGTGGTCTTTCTTTTTGTCTTATCTGTGAGCTCTGTATTGTGCACAAGCATGACCAAATCAGGCTGCAGCAGCAAACAAGGCCATTAGGAAAAACCCAAGGTATTGACTATGAAACAGCCACAAACCTGCATATCAGTGTCCAAAAGCAAGTCAAGAAAATGAACGACAGGACAGCACTCACCCCCTTCCCTCCAGACTGAGTAGAGACTTCACTTTTATTTCAGTTTAATTTAACTGATTGGATTGATTGTTTGTCTCTGACCTTGTTTATTCTGGCTCAGGGTGTTTGAAACACAAGAATGAGAAGATAAAGTGAGTGACTCACAAATGAAACCCCTTTCTGATAGTGATTATGTTGAGGTCTTGGATCTCTGGACCAAAAAATTTCTTCATGTTGGATAATAAAGTTAATCTGAGTCTGCATCTAAATATTTGCAGCCAAAGCTTGATTCAACTTATCCTGTTGTGCAATAGGCCAAGTTTCCAATCAAACACTCTTCACTCTGACATGGTTGGTTTTGGTCTTTTCATGGAATATGTTGACAATAACTAAAACACCGATCATCATAGGTCTCACCCTCTGTTCCTGTCCTGTTCTCCAGGTCCAGGACACGTCGTTCATCCTGTGCATCGTTTATGTGCAGCCAGAGATCCCAGTGAAGCAGCTGAAGAACTTGAACACAGCTCCCAGCTCCAAGCTACTGTACCATCGTTTGGACCTGCTGGGTCAGCCCAGCTCCTGCCTGCACTTCAAGCAGCTCGCCACAGTCGGTAAGACAAGCCCTGAATCCACAGCACTGTACTCATATCTAATGATTTGGAGTAATAAATGAATCTGTGCACTTTATTTTTATCCATTGTCAGCAATCACTGACTGTCTCTTTCTGTCTCTTTCCCAGAGTCCCCCACTGTGATGTTGGCAGCTGGTAGTTTCTCCTCTCCCTACGAGCACCTCAGTCAGCCAGAAACAAAGCGCATGGTGGAGCATTACACCGCCTACCTGAGTGATAACACCAGGCTCATAGCCAACCCAGGCCTTAAGGTAAGCAAGCCTTGGAACACAGAGGCAGCTCACGGCTAAGAGCAGCCTGTGGGCACACACAGGGTTAACACTGTTTACCTGACAAACACATGGCTCGTAGCCAGCCCCGCGGTCAGCCTGCAGACATGTCTACAAATATTCATATTTTAATGGCTCTCCAGATATTTAAAGTGTTCAGAGGTATTTGTTAAATCCAACTTTAGTTCTTTTTCTTGTAATATCTGGCAGGAAACCTTTCAGGCTGTTCACATTCTCGCTTAAAATCACCAATTTCTAAATGAAGCTCTGCATCTTTAAGAAGGGGACAAACCCCCACGTGGTTTTGGCACTCTGTGTGCATTCCTATCCTGGGGGGAGTAGGGGGTTAGAGTTTGAACTCTAAGCCTCTGTCCCAGCTCTGATTCCCAGGCTAGTCTTAAAGGCCCCCTCCAGTGACCTCATCACCCCTTTCAAACTTTGAAGCTTCTCTGAAAACAGGACTGAGATGTGATTTTTCGGGGTGTTTTCAGGGCTTTAGTGATAATTGAGACCCACTATTCCTGAATTCTGCTTCTTTGGGCCGTATGATTTCCTGAATATACCTTGACAGTTAATCTTAAGTGTGAATGACCATATTTAGCAGTAAAACAGTAGAATAATTTCAAATTTGATTGTGTGAATTGGCAGGAGTATCTTGTTTGAGGGTAGACTGGAGGTAAACTTGCCAGAAGTTTTTGCCAACTTACATTTCAGGCCAAGCCCAGATTAAGACTCTTACTTTTCTGCTCTTTCCTTAACTTCTTTTTCTCCCCCCTTGTTTACCTCTTTCCTCCTTCTTTATCTCTTTCCACCTCTTTTCCACCCTCACCGTCCCTCTTCTCTCTCTGTCTCCCTCCATCCCATCATCTTTTTTCCTCTGCAGTCCTCTGTCAGGAACGAGGTTATGGCGACCAGTCACGTCACGGATGAGTGGATGACACTAATGGAAATGAGTAGCCTCAACTGCTACATTGTGCGCCGTTACATAGCAACGCCCAGTGGGGTGCTCCGGATTTATCCAGGATCACTAATGGACAAAGCCTTCGACCCGACCCGCAGACAATGGTGAGGCTTGCTTTGGAGGGTGTGAAGGGGGTGGATACAGGAGTAAATGTGTGTGTATGTGTGTGTGTGTGTATGTGTGTCTTTGCATGAGTTTGCTTGAGATGTGTGTGTGAAAAATTAGGAATGAGATGGTGTTGGGAGGGAAAGAGTTAAAAGAGACAGAGTTTGTGTGCAAACTTCAGGTGCATGTTAGTGTTTAAATGGTCAGTGGTTAAATGGCTGTAATCATGTAATCCACATTTATTTAGTATAGAATCAAGTAAAACAAATGCACCAAATGCATGAAAAGCAGCCAAAAAGATGTGTCACTTACTGTGTTTGCCAGGAAGAATTTAGGTTTATGAACTCACCCCCTGCCTGTGGCTTGTATTGTGCAGGTACCAGCATGCTGTGGCTAACCCAGGCCTCATCACCTTCACGGGACCGTACCTGGATGTGGGTGGGGCAGGCTATGTTGTCACCATCAGCCACACGATCCATGCCTCCAGGTAAGAGGAGGACGGTGTATTTTTACTACAATGAACCTCCTATTTTATTGCACCAGCAGAAACTAAGAGTTTGCTTGTGCGTGTTAAATAAATGTACTAATTTTAACAGAGGCTGTAACTTTTAAAAGAATAAATAACACAATCTTCCCCAACAAATGTGAGGTTAAAGTCAATAAAAAAAAACTTACCCTTGCTCACTTCAATACACTTAGTGGTTTTGTTGCTCTAGACTTACTTAGTTTGTACTTAATAGCTAAAGTTAGTTATGCTAGCAAACTTTAGACATATATCATGGTTTAACTCACATTTGTGAGTCATTCACTTTATCTTCTCTGTTTGTGCTACTGTTGCGCACCATTTTAGTGAGTCACATATTTGCGTTTTAGTGGTTTTATCAGCAAAGAAATATATAACCTCACCAGGTGAGGTTATAGTCTGTTTGAATTATAAAACAATGTGTTTGAATTATGACCTCACCAGGTGAGGTTATAGTCAGAGCAGGTTGTTGGAGGAAGACGTATTTGAAACAGTTGACTCAAGACAGTTTTTGGAAGTAAAAGAACAGCGTTTGTGCAACCATCTTGTTTTTGAGTTTCAGCTCATGTTTGGTTGATTCTTTCATCTTTCATAATCTTTCTTATAACATTACGACATTATTGAAAAAATTACCTGCTCAGCACCATACAGCAGACACAGTTATCATCTTACTGTTGAACAAAGTGAAACCATTTGCAGCTGAGACCCAGAGGTTTTTTTCATGAGTTGGGAATGGCCTAAGAAAAGAAATAAAAGGCAGTCAATAAATAAATCTCAGAGATCTTTATTGAAGATCTCTGAGGTTTTTTGAATCCTGGTCGGTCTCTGTTGGCTGGGAGATACCTGGCTGCATGATAAAAACTCCCATACTAATATGAAGCTTCAGGAATGTGTTTGAATTACAATGATAAGCTAAAAGGGCCTCTAGCCACACAGCTAACTGAGCTAGCAAGCAGCTACTAGCTACAGTCAAAGAGATCTACAGCAAAGAATCCAGTAAGCAGAAGTTAGAGGTTACTTTGGTGAGATGCTGCCCCCCCATCATGTTTAGACATTGCACATTTAAACTTGTCAGTGAATGCTAATGTTGCTCCGGAACTGCTGGATGTTTCAATAAATGTTTTTTTTTTGCCAAATCGACTTAAATGGTGATTATTAATGTGGTCTTTTCCCAAGTTGTAATGAGTTGAGACGTCATTGTGAGCCTGTTGGGTCTGGGCCCTGATTCAGCATTGCAGCAGAGCACACTGTCTCTGAAGACAAGAGATCATTTAAAGGAAGCTAAAGGAGACCATCGAACATAATTTTCTTTTGGATTGTGGAGAGACTGACTGAATATCCCTCATCCAAATGTTCTGGTTTTATTCACAGTTATCTTCAAGTATCTGCTTTTTATTAGGCAAACTACTGTATTCGAGTCAACCCTTAAACCAAAATGTTGTTTGCTTCAACTAGTTGTTACAGGAGCTAAAGCAGATTGTTTTGCACACAGCCTCCTTGAGAAGCCTGTAGCTTAGACTGAGATTTACCTGTTTATGTTTCCAGTTCTGTGAGCTTTAAATGCAACTTAGCGCCACAACATCTCTTGCATGAGTACACTAGAAACTGTTTACTATGGTTCATGCAAATGAAAAATATAAACAGTCAGTATCAGTGTACTTGATGTGTCAGGCTTAGTGTTGATCACTGGCTCAGTGAGCATAACGCTGTGCAGTCCATCGGCTGCATAAACACTGGTTTGAAGAGACTGTGTCTATGCGAGTGTGTGTGTGGTGTATTTGTTTAATGTGTATCTTTTTTGGCTGAAGTTGCTGTACTAAATATTTATGTTATCTTAAGGACAATTACTTCTGTCTGCATACAACTTAGCACGCAATCACAGCAAACACTTCAGCAGAAAGTTTAAAGTTTTTTCTACATTTACAATTCTTTGTGACGTTTTTTTCTGTCATCTTCTGCTCTGTGTCTCCCTCTCTCTTCAGCTCTCAGATGGCCCCTGGTTATGCCATCGCTGTGATGGGTATTGACTTCACCTTGCGCTACTTCTATAAGGTCCTGCTGGACCTGCTGCCAATCTGCAACCAGGACAAGGGCAACAAGATAAGGTAGGAATAGGATGGACAGGAGGTTGTCTACTCTTATTTTTCATTCCTTTCACTTACTCATTCATGTAACTTCTTTCCTCTTCCGTTTGTATTTCTTCTTTCGTTTTCTCCCATGAACTTGTTTGGATAGTGGCTGGCCTCTGCTTTAGCTCAAGCAAGAATTAAACTTGCTAAGATGGAGAAGAAAAATTAAAGGAGGAATTGATTATTATGGCTTTCCTGCTGGAGATGAAATGTTGCTGTTGTCTCAATTGTCTCAGTCCTACATACCTTCGCCTGCTTTTACGTCTCTCTTTATGTTTATTTTTTTCAACCTTTCTCTTCCACCTCCCTCTCCTCTCCCAGTCTCCTCTTCTCACTCATCTCTCTCTCTCTCTCTCTGCTCCCTTCATGCTCTCTCTGTTGGTGCTCAGCAGCCATATAAAACAGGATTAGCCCAAAGGGGGTGTGGGGCAGAGAGGAGCAGTATTTGGCAGAATGTTTAAGGAATGAAGGGAAGTAGAGTGGAGCGGCATTATGCAGGTTTTAGTTGAATGATGCATTTAAAATCAGTGGCTGATGAAAGAGTAAGGCTGTGACTACTGTAAGTTTATATATATGTTATGTCACCATCCCTCAGTGAACCCTCAACAGTCATTGTGCTGCAGTCTCTACATGTGCTTTTGTGTGTACATTACAGGTGCTTCATAATGGAGGACAGAGGTTACCTGGTCGCTCACCCAACTCTCATTGACCCCAAAGGTCATGCCCCTGCAGAGCAACAGCACATCACACATAAGGTATAAGACCATGGACTAATGTATAGTGCATATGTTAAAATTACAATGATCCTTCTTCATTCCACCTCCTCCCTTATATATTTTTTCTTCATGGGTCATTTTTTCATACTGTCATCTGATGGCAGGAACCACTGGTGGCTAACGACATCCTGAACCACCCCAACTTTGTCAAGAAGAACCTGTGTAACAGCTTTAGCGATCGCACCGTGCAGCGCTTCTACAAGTTCAACACGAGCATAATGGTGAGACAGAAAAACATGAGTGAGCTGAATGTATGAATGGTTGCACAGGACACATGAACACAGATTCAGACAGTTGAACTCAGCAGCAGTCAGACACACACACACACAAGGGCTCTTCCAATCAACATGAAAAAATGTGATAGTATAACACTGCTTCCTTGTGGCAATCCTTGGTGTTACATGCTTGGTACTCTATTATTCCCATAGGCTGTAATCCTGTTCAAACAGCTTTGTAGTATTTTTGTTGTTAGTTAAGTAGTTATCAAAATTATGTTTTACAGCAAAGGTAAAATAAGATTTTTTGGACAAGACATAGTTTTTAAAAGATGTTTCCTTAGATTTTGTATGCTCAGTGTGGATGATGAGTTGACAATACATCTCTCTCATAGGGGGACCTAACCAACCTGGTCCATGGTAGCCACTGTTCGAAGTACCGTCTGACCCGCATCCCTGGCACCAATGCTTTTGCTGGTATCGTCAACGAGACATGTGACTCTCTGGCGTTCTGTGCCTGCAGCACCGTCGACCGACTCTGTCTCAACTGCCACAGGTCTTTTCTTCAAACATATACATGGGATTGATTTACCTTGGATATACCTCTTAGAGGCTTGGAATGTCTTAGCACAAGATGGAAACTTTATGACACTGACAGGAGTTCTTATATTGTATGAATGGATCTACCTGTTGTACTTAATTAAAAAAAAAAAGATTCGGTGTTTCACATGTTTGTCCAATATAACCACAAGACTCACCTTGCAAGTTCAGTAAAGAGCCAGATCTAATGGTAAAAAGGTACAGCAGCAGAGTTGTTATAGTATGTGTGACCTGTACTGACAGTGGCATCTAAATTATGCAGAGGCTCAACCAATGAAATATTACATATATTCATGTGTATGTGTGGAAAGAGTTATTACATTAACAAAGAACAAATTAAACTGTGCTGTCTAGGGACAAAAAGCAATTGGCAGCAACTTCCTATGTGCATGTCATGGTAATGAGGTAGGACATTTACATTTGGCAACACTGAGTTGGATGTGATGGTAAGAGTGCTTCTGCTCTTGAGATGGATTACCATGTATCATGAATATACACGCCCTTTGTTTTAGGTCACACTTTTCTGTCAGTATGAATGAAAAGGCTGACTAATAACTTGGTTTATTGACTGTTTAGGACTTGGATTTTAATTTTTTTAAGAAGTTATAACTGGGCTGTTATAAGTAGTTCGTAAGAATCTTATTATTTACAGCATTCAAGAATACCAGCATTTTACACAGGCATCTAATGCAGCTGTGTTACCCTATTATTGTGTGCACCTGAACAATTTGAGTGCAATTTAATATGGCCTATTCATTTGCACAACTAATTGTTGAAACAGTATCAAAGAGGAGGTTATTCAGCTCTGTAGTAGCAGATGCTATGAGTAGTTCATTCGTTTGACATTACACTCATGTAATATTATTGGATCCCACTAGGGGTGGGCGATATATCGAATATACTCGGTATATAAATCTGATGAGCTGTATGAAATGACTATATCGCGACCATCGAGTACAAATTGTCACGTAAATGTTTTAAGCCGTCGGCATGTAATTCTC
>JAPZDT010000020.1:6112994-6123467 GCA_029814675.1 Acanthurus coeruleus | reverse complement strand
GTCATGACTTTGCAACTTAAAACTGAAGATGCTGAGTGCATTACTGCTTCATCTACCTAATGTTTATCCCATATAGTACCAGCCTTTTAATGCATTGAAGATACACTCATCGATTATGTTGCAGAGCACCACAGCATCCCCAGTCAACAAAGTCCTGCTCCAGTTAAGTAATTTTGTGCATGAAACGTGAGCTGGGAGGACATTTTGGGATTTGGTGACCTTTGAGTGTTTTAGCAATGACAGGGAGCTTGAGTTTGCTAAAGTAACAAGTCTTCTTTTGCTATTTTTGATAAAACAGATCAGTGACTCAACACACAAAGGATCTTTTATATACTTAGTGAGACATACCTCTGAATAAAAAATGTAGTCGACTGGTGGCTAATCCAATTATCCCGGCTGAATTACCATTCATAACACTAGACCTAATTTGGATGTAGATTGAAGTTAAAGTGTCTGTGGGATCTCAGCAGATGAAAGATTGCCACCCTCTGGTAGCAACATCCAAGAAAGTTAAGGAGTCAAGCTGTGGAGTAAACTTGGCCAAGATGGCCCCCTGTCTGTGCGTGGAAGTCGCTGTATCTCCAGCAGATGACTCATCAGGGCAACTGGTGTGTCATGTTGCCCTGCTGCGGCAGTGCTGTCACTAACCTTCACCTCTCTTTTCTCCTCCCCCTACTTATCGTATGTCTTTTCTTTTGTGCTTCAAAATTCTTTCTCTGCTTCTTATCCTTCCCTCTTCCTCCCCTTTCTCTTTGCCTGCATCTGTTTTTGTGTCTCTTATCGTTCACCTTACTTTCCCTCCCTCTGTTGTGTCTTGTGCCAACCCCTTTCCAGGTCTCAGAGTGTAATTGGCCTTCTCGCCAGGCTCCAAGCCTTCACAACTTGTTTGCTGTGTGTAAGAACATGCACAACTGGCTCAAACAGAATCCAAAGAATGTGTGTGTCATCACCTGCTCGGTAAGGAGACACTCACAAAAGGCACCTCTGTCACAGTCATCCCCATCCTACGTTCATTTTTCATTATTTGTTTGGATTATTGTTCATTGAAGCACTGCAGAGTTATTAAAACCAATTTGGATTTACTGACAGTTCTTAGACATTCTGATTGCTTTTACACTGATAACATCATACAACTATCCCCAACTTTTTGGAACTACTTTTAATTTTGTGTCCATTCACAGAGTTCCAAATATGCTGCCAAAGCACTGACTGACTGAATCATGCAAGTCTCGTGGTTTCTCCCTTTGCACAGGGGACAGTTCATGATCGAGTCACTGCACAATGATTCATTTTACGCACATTTTTTGCCAACACAAATACTTTTTGAGAAACTTAAATGAAGGATTCAACAGTGTAAAAATATGCTGTTTAGTAATCAAGCATCAAATTGCAGCCTTGTGTTTTTCTCCTTTAAATATAAAAAACAAAATTTGCAGTTTCCATCAAATGAAGATTATAAAACCACATTGACAAGGAATCTTTACAAGGAAAACAAACCCAACTTTTAGCCCCTCTCCCCTGTCTTCTCTGCTCCTCCTCCCCTCTCACGATTGCCAGCGTTGGATGTGGTAATGTTAAGTTTGCCTTGTTCTTGATTTCAAATACAGTAAAATGCAGCTTGGAGCTTCTAAAAACTGCTCTCACTGTTTTTGTTGAACTTTTATCAATCCTGACTATTTTTTTTTTACCTCTGTTGTTGCTTAGCAGTTGGTCTTTGTATTGAAAAGACAATTTAGTGCCATAGAAAGTAAAACAGTGAAGAGTGATTTGTTTGTGTTGGCCTCAGAGGTTCAAATTCAGTGAAAGTGTGGATGTGAGCCATTTTTTAGTCAAGTGCCAAATCATTTTTTCAAATAGTGAGCAGTGCACAAAGAGCTCCGAAATAAACATACTGAGAGCCTCGTAAAAAAATACTTTTGTTCTGTACAACTATTCTCACAGCTCATAATAACTTAGTTTTTTTCATATCTTGCTTGTTCAGATGCTTAAAGTTATGCATAATTTAGAGGATATTCGCTTTGAGTGTGAGCTAGCCGATAGCTGTCCGCTAGGCATCACCTCAGATAATACTTGTCGCTTAACATGACCTCTTGGCGTTGTTTGGATGTTGGAGCCTTTCGGAAAAAATTTTAAGCAAATATTAGACAAAGATCGTGGCTTTCTGTGCAGTTAAAAGAATATCCAAGTGCACAGAGATTGTTGGGGATAGACATGCTGCTGTGTTCTTGAATCTTTTTTTGTGCCTGTGATTGCAAATAGAGATATTACAGTTAAAGAATACATTTTTAGACCAACACAGTTTTCACAGCAAACACTTTAAGTGTACATGACAAACTAAGGCTTTGAGGCTTGATCATGTCAGCAGCACAAATAAAACACTAAATTCTTTGCAATGCAATCTGTGCACAAGTATTTATGCAAACTAACCTTTCTCTTTGTTTGAATTCAGTGACAGCAATATTGTACACTGGCATGTAGAGCATGTTATTCCTAAGTCGCTGTGGTTTGGCTGCGGTTTGGATAATTTCTCTATCTTGCATAACCTCCAGCAAACGGTTTCTTTCCAGAAACAAAGGAATGTTTTTTTTTTTCTCCCTGTAACCTGAAGTGAACTCAAAGGGAATTTATAACATGAATCAATACAGTCAGTGAACAAAAATCTTCCCCACCATCACATTTAGTGTTAAACTATAGAGATCCATGACTTTATCAGACAAATCCTTAAACATATATTGTATAAAACCTCTTTAAACTTATGACTTACAGTAAGTTAGATAGCTTGTAGCTACTTTAGCAGTTCCCCTGTGGGCTGCAGTCACAGTGCAGATCCGCAAAAAGTTGGAGTCACCGTGTTCTGTGGTGTCATTTATACATGTTCATACTTACTACTGTGATTGCTGGAATGCTAATACGGAAATAAAAGCAGTACAGGCATTAACATGCATGGCAAGCACTTTGTGTCCCAGTGTCTCAGTGTGTCCTTTGTTGTGTGTGTGTGTGTTTCAGGACGGTCGTGCTCCTTCGGGTGTTCTGGTTTGTGCCATGTTTTGCTTCTGCCACCTATTCAACAACCCGGTTCCTGCCATGCAGCTGCTCAGCGCCAAAAGACCAGGGTCTGGCCTCTGGCCCTCACATCGCAGGTGTGCAACCCTCAGTGTGTGTGTGCATGTGGGTGTGACAGTGTGTTACAGTCATGACACACTAGTTGTGTGAACAGGGTGTGTGCGTCAATGAATGTCTAAGTTTTTACTTTGATGCCCATGGTAACAGTCAAGAGCAGCCCAACAGCCAGACGCACGACTCAGGATCTGTCCTTTTTTTCATCATATCTGTAATATTACACCTTTAGATATATTTTCAGTGTCTATAATAGCTGGACTCACAGACATGAATTTATAGACATCAGGTGAGGGGCAGCATTTTGCCAGTCCACTGCTGCTCTCTCCCTCTCTCTGTCTCTCATTGTCTCTGTCCCCCTAACAGGGTTAACAATGGCTGTGTGCACACCACAAGTGTGCAGCCCACAACAGTTCAGTGAGGTCCTCACACACACACACACACACACACACACACATTGCTTCGGCAACCAGTATGACCACAGAAAAAGAGAAGAGGGGAAGTGAGAGAGAACAAAAAGAACAAAACAAGTCAGACGAAAACAAGAGAGAATGTGATTTGATAGACATCAGAGGAAAGATGAAGTGAAGCTATCAAACAAGATTCATGGTCAGAGTTACATGTCAGTGGTTCTTGTGTGTTGTAGGAAGACATGACAGATTGATTACCAATTAGCAACTCTTATATTTCTCAGGTGCTGAATTGACAAATATAGCCACCTAATAAACTCACCACAAGGGCTGTTGTGTGTAGAAAAAAAAAGTCAGCAATTATTTACACCTCCTAACATCTGTCTGTAAATGTGTGTGTGCAAAAAAAGCTTGTAACTTATAGTCCCTGCTTACAAGAAAAAAGCAAGGAGTTGATGAGGTTAGAAACTAATTTGGATCATCAGCCTTGTTTATTCTCCTACCTGCTCCTTTAGAAGGAAATACATGCTTTTAGATTCCACCAAAAAAAAACTCAACCTCAGAATTTTATAGGTGACACAAATCAAAACAGGTTTAAAACATGTGATGAAGCCAAAGGAAGCTGCCAACACTCCTTCATTTTCTCAGCCTAAGCACAAATCTTTAGCTGCAGTATTGGCACACCCCCAAGGATGGACTTTTTTTTTTTACCCTGTCAGACAGTAGCTGTAGTATTTATGAGTCCATGCACTGGCAAACTCACCCTCATGAGTCAGAACTTTGGTGCAACTTGACTGAGAGGTTATGGAAAAGGAAGCAACAACATATTTTTGGACATTGTTCACAGTCCATAAATTGATTTGCTGTGCTTCTGCTAGTCAATACAACTACTGTATGCTAGGGATGCACTGGACAAAAAAAAAAAAATAGAGGCCAAAAAAAACAATCATCTTCCCTTCCCTTGCCTTCATGCAGGTACATAGGCTATGTGTGTAGCATGGTTTCAGAGAAGCCCAGTCTACCCCACTCCAAACCCTTGGTGATCAAGGCCCTCACCATGAGTCCTGTCCCCTGCTTCAACAAGCAGCGCAGCGGTTGTCGGCCCTTCTGCGACGTCCTCCTCGGAGAGACGAAGATCTTCACAACTGCACAGGAGTACGAGAGAATGAGGTAGGATGAGGACATTTGAACTGCCAACTATAGTCACATTAACAGCTGCTCGCAAACATTTTCACTCCAGATAAATTAACAGGTTATGTTGTTTTGTTACAGTAACGTAAATATCTTTCCTCTCCTACACAATCTGCATGTCCAGAGAGCACAGAGTCCAAGAAGGGAAGGTTGTTTTCTCTCTGGGTGTGAGTGTGCAAGGAGATGTTGTGGTTTCAGTCTACCATATGAGGTCGACCATCGGAGGGCGTCTGCAGGCCAAGGTAAACTTCTGAATCAAAGAAAGTCTTTTTACCATAAAAGCCATAAACTCGTGTCTGTGTACTAATAAAATCATAATCTAAGGCAAACTTGACTAAAACATATGTTGCACCGTGAGGTTGTTGGAAAAATATAATTTGCATTAGATCATAATGAACTATCAGCCATCAGCCACTCGCAGGATGTTTTTGCAACTCATTTAAGAATTAGTGCATCTTGAGTTCAAAAGCAAACCCACAGAATGTTAAGAGGAAAGCAGAGGCAGTGGCATGCAACATGTTGCGTCTTCAATTTTATGACATGTTTTTGTAAATATATGGCTTTACGACAAAAGCAGCACTAGGAAAAATAGTAGTGGAGGTAACATGCTAATATACATCATAAAGTCCAACATTTGGGACTGATGCAGCTCTATGCAGTATGAGGTTGTCCTAACTTACACTACGGTAGCAGTTTGACAAGATAAACTACATATCCCATGGTCCAAACTTAAATTGGTTTTACTGTTTCCAGGTGTCCAACACGCAGATTTTCCAGATCCAGTTCCACACTGGCTTCATTGCTCCTGGTACCACAGTGTTGAAATTTAACAAGTAGGACATTTCTTCTATTTATTAATTGTGAGAAAACAACAGAAAAACTGAAATCATGAGTTTCAGAGATTCTCTTTTTTAAAAAATAATCCTGACAATTTCCATCTGCCTTCCCTTTCTCCACCCCTCACCACAACACGCTTATGTTCTGCCCTCTCAGACCCGAGCTGGATGCATGTGACTCTCCTGAGAAGTATCCGCAGCTTTTCCATGTGATACTGGATGTGGAGGTGGAGGGGGTGGACAAGCAAAAAGACCTGACGCCGCCATGGGAGCAGTTTCCATGTAAAGACCTCAGCCCCAACGTGCTCTTCTCCTGCCACCAGGAGCATCAGGACGCACTGGCTATTGCTGGTATTGTTGCTGGGACGGGTGCTGTGGGGATGAACACAAACTGCTTCTGTTAATGTGGACGTAACACACATTTCATCCAAACACTACTTTATGTCACTCTCGCCCTCTTTGTATTAGCTTGCAATCCATTAGCTTTTGTGTAATTATCCACTGCCATACTGGATACAAAACACTTGATGTTTAAAACAAGATAAAACAGTGATTATACTCTCAGTATTAAATAGCATCTCTCTTAATTCTGACATGGGGGCCTTGTGAAATCCTCGTTTGAGCTGCATTTGTAGAAAGGTTCCTATTATATCTGAATTTAAATGACAAAGATATCAATATTTATGCCCAACTACTATGTTAGTTTGATAGTAGTTGAGCTAACAATACGGACAAACCCCATATAAAATGTCAGCACGCAACTTCGATGAGAAAATACAACCAACAGAGGAGCAGTAGCTTGTGAAATGCCAGATAGCTGGTTTATAAGCTAGCTAGCTACTAGCAAGGTACTTAAGCTTTATTCTGTCTGTGCCGTGGGAAATCTTTCTCGTGTTTTCCTCAAATACCTTTTAAATATAAACAACAATAGGACTTTTTTTTCTTGTTCTCAAACTTGATGTAATGTGAATTTAAAAAGGCTAACTGTTAGCTGTTAAGCTGTTACAAGCTGTGACATTCTTGACTTAAAAAATAGCAAACATCACATGTGAAATTGATGCCATTTAATCAGTATCAAAAAAAAAAGCTAGTCTCTCTTTATTGATTTAAATAAAGTCTCATAGTGATCTACCAAGGTGCAGCACTAAGATACACCATTTGAACTACTTTCTTGTTTTCAAAAAAAGTAAGCTACCTACTAACTTTCCGTCACTGAAGATGATGCACAACTGCAGCAAATTATTGATAGCTAGAATAATGCTTTATATGTGGAAACACAATAACATTCATTTATATGTAGATACATGATCAAACTAATGAACCAACTCTCATTTTTATCCCTACAAGACGAGATGGAGGGATTGGATCTGGAGGGTAAGGCAGTAGAATAGACCACTGACCTGTTAGAGAAACTGCTCAGTGCTGTGACGTCAGTTAACCACAGTTTGCTTCAATGCAGTCATACTCGTTGACCCTGTTGACGAAAAAGTCTTCTCTTATTGAAAAATTATTCAGCTGTTTTCATTTATAATCTGTACTGATTGAACTGAAATGAACCCTATCCTTGTTATGCAGTAATATACCAGTTCAGTGGGGGATTTTAATTTGTCTCTGGCATAAATATCAATAATCTGGGGACCTGAATAAATTTGTAGTGTATGTAATTCATCCCCCAAGACAAACTTTTTTTTCTGTTTATCTTGAGAATGTTTTTAAGAAATTTTTGTGAATATGGAAAATTGGGAAAAAAACAACCTAGTGTTACCACAGAAAGCAAATTGCAGCTATTTTTGGTCCAAATTAAGAGTTTTACCAAAGTGAGATATTGCTCAAGCTTAAGCTGAGGTGTATAGTAATACTTAACATCACATCCCATCTTTAAAATAATATTATATATTATTTTAGAACATGTTTCTTTCAATTACTGTAGTTTAAAGTAGCTACCAAAGTGCAAAGTGTGCAGGAAAGTTCACACAGTATAAGTGGAGTAGGTGGTGCCTGTAGCAAAGATGACCTATGTAGTTGCCTATTATTCCCCCCTTCAGTCTTGTCCTTTGTCCTTTCTGTTATCCTTCTCTCAATTTTTTTCTGCTTTGCTCAATTAATTTCCTGCTTTATTATTTCTTCCACGCTCTACTTTCTTCGCTTTGATTGCATTTTTCTTTGGTCTCTTCCTTTTTCTTCCTCTTTATTTCCATTTCTGTCTCAGAGCCAAGCCGACCCCACGGAGGTCCAGACGGTCGGGGTCACGGCGAGGAGAGCGAACCCTCCGATGATGAGATGCTCTCTCTCTCCAGCCAGCGAAGCAGCGCAAGCACGGCCCCCCAGAAACCTGACCCCCATGCTACGATGCCTGCTGCTCCTGCACCCGCTGAGGAAGCAGATCTTCTTGGCCTCGATGGGGAGGAGATCAGCCACCCGTGTCCTTCATCTCAGCCCCCGTCTACTGCAGCCACAGCCACTGACCTCCTAGGAGACTTGTTCGGTGGGCCACCCCAGCCAACCAGTGGGCCATCATCTGCCCAGTCCACACCACATAAAGTAGTCCCTAACACTGCCTCGCCATGTCCCTCTCCTGCACCACCAGGTGAGTCTAACCCTAACCTCATAACACTAAGCTCTAAAACAACACTTATTATGACAGAAAAGGTTGGCAATAACACCTTAAAATTGGAGAAAGAAGAAAAAAATGAAACATTTCAGATGATAATCATGCTGGATGTGTTTGTATCTCTCAGCGTTCGATCCCTTTGGGGCCGTTCCCATGACTAAACCTCAGGACATGATAGGTTCATTCCTTGGACCAGGTAATGTGGGGCAGCCAGACCCCTTCCTGCATGCTGCTCGCTCTCCATCACCCACCCTGCAGCCCACAAGCTTGGGTAAGGCATGCTCTTTTAGCCGCTCTGCTGCACATTCACAGCATTTTGGATGTCATAAAGCCTTTTAAATGGTCCACATTAGGGTAAGACATGTACGCAAGTCTGCTGCCTCACCCTAGCATGTCGACTTTCATTGTGTATTCATTTATTTTCCTCAGCATCTAAACTCTGCTGTGTTTTATGTTATATAGTTTCCTTTTTCTAAGCTTTGTTCTACTTAATGTTTACTTACTCTCTGGCTTTGCAAAGATAGATTTTTTATGTTTCACGGTGAACAGGTTTGCATGATGTGTGATGAGTATTTGCAGCTTGTCTGATTAGTACACAGGCTTGATATTTCACCTCCAGGACAAATTATTCCCCATCAGCTAACAACATTTTCAGTCTTAACTTCTCCCAGAGCCGATGTTATGACATGGCAGAACATTCTTCTAATTTGGATGTAAACAACTCTGTCGGCTTAATTTCTTTTCAGAGCAGTGTGCGCACAATCAAGCAAGCCAAATATATAATGATCAGTTGAATCAGTGTATCATTTTAAAACTAAAAGTGACATTTAATGTTTATTGCTGGTCTGACCCAGTTATACAAACAAGTCTGAATTTGACAATAAAATCTGTCCATGTTCTGTGCAGTATGCTATGACTCTTCAGGGTACCTTTTAAGCAAAGAAATTTCGTTTGTAAGTAAAGGTTCATGGACTAACAACTAGATCCATTTATACATTCAACAGCCTCCCTAACGCCTCTCAAAAGACTCATCCCTGCCGTTATTTTGTGCCTGTGTGGGCTCATGCTGCTCAGTTTTTATTCACCATGTGCTCAGTCTGTGACGAAGCTTTATGTGCTTGAACAGGCCGGAGTTCCCCCGTCCCACCCACCACCCCAACCGTCAATATTCAACAGCAAAACGCCATGGGAGGATGGGACTGGAACAGACCTGCTACCACAAGCGCAGGTGGGCACAAGTTACCTAACCAAACACACTCATTTTACATAGACATAAAAACCACCTCCCTATTTAAGTTATTTTTAATTAAGTTTTGATCAGGAAGGTCAGTTTATCTCTTGTATGTGCACACCAGAAAAAAGTGGTTGAACACAATTTTAAGGATCTAAAATACAAGCATTTTCCCCTTTGTTGTTGTTATTTGTTGATTCGTCCAGGTGCAGGCTTTGGGATGGGCAGTCGTTCAGCCACTACCAGCCCCACGGGCTCAGTCCACAGCACCCCCACCCACCAAACCAAGCCAAACACCTTGGACCCGTTTGCCGACATAGGCAACCTTGGGGGAAGCTTTGGAGGTCAGAAGTTTTGAATTTTTTCTAAATACGCTGTCTGAATCTTTGTTATTTTCTCTTTATGTCTTACGATGTAATCTCTGTCTTTTCCCTCAACAGGCTCTGGCTTCTCCAGCAAACCCACCACTCCTACTGGATCTGCCCCATCCATCCCTCCCATGGGCTCCCCATCACGGCCTCCTCCGTCTCCCCAGCATGCTGGAGCTGGCTTCCCCTCATGGCAGCCAGGTGCTGGAGGAGGTGGTGGATGGCATACTCAAGGACAAGGCCCTGCCCCACAGCCAAAGCCCAGCCCCAGCCACACCCCCATGCCTCACACATCGCCCCAGAACCGACCCAACTACAATGTCAGCTTCTCTGCAATGGGAGGGGGCTCACCAAGTGCAGGGGGCAAAGCACAGACTGGCATGGGTGAGCAGGAGATGTGGAATTAGACTTATCTGATGCAATTACTCTACTATACAGTATCTTTACATTACGAACAGTATTTGCTCTTATTTTTATGTCTAGAATCTCAAAATATTGTTACTTTTAATTTATCTCAAAAAAGGCAACATAATTAATTCAAATGACCATGATTAAATTTTTATTAGTCTTATTCATTTAAATTTTCTGCAGTTTTTGTTTACAAAACCCAAATTTTCCATGGATTCATATATTCTGGAAAAGTCATTACTTTTATAACTATATTTACATCAATGAAATTCCAGGTTCTAATTAATGAAAAAAATGATAG
>JAPZDT010000020.1:5673720-5685221 GCA_029814675.1 Acanthurus coeruleus | reverse complement strand
ATCATTTTTTTTACTTGCCGTTCATTATTAGATTCATTAGATAATCCACTAACTCTTAGAAGTCCTTTGGCCTTACTCTTTTTTTATAGGCTTTCCAGTTTATATTTTATTAAAAGGTAGATAATATAGGGTTATATTGTTAACCATATTAAAATTCAGTCTGTACTTGTTTCACATTCTCAATATTTCTTGCTTTTTGTGTGTGTGTGTGCTCCACTGCAGTAAATATGACAGTGGGTAGATTTAAAGACAGTCATGCACATTGCTTAGCAGCACAACCCAAATATTTTAACTGCATGTAAAGTCTCAGCAACAGGCATGTATTGGGCTCTGATTTGCAGAACATTTGAACTGTATATTAGGAAAATAGCAGTAACTTTGCTGGATGAAATTGGACTTTTAGGTAGAAGCTCATATTTTAATATAGCAGTTTTCTTAGAAATGAGTACTTATCCTTGTCATTACCAGGCTACCTCACTTACCTTTGATTGAAGCTCACTGACTCATTCAACAAGCACAATAGATGGTAAATTAAGCCACTAAAACAAATCATCTCAACATTAGCCTAAAAGTGAGCTGAGTGGCATAATTTCTAACAAAGTGAATAATCCCATCCTCAAAACCTGTTACACAGAAAAAATAAAATAAACAGCCTCCTTTTTGTTGCAGTGTGTTTTGGACTGCAGCGAAATAGCTGACTGCAATGCTGTAGAATACAGATGTCCCCTTTTCAGGTTTACTTTATTTTATTTTGTGCAAAAATTTTGTTAAAGGGCTTTACAGAAAAGAAAAATAAAGGAGAGAAAAATTCAATTTTGTGTCTTTTTGAAGTCACAAGTGTAACAAAGCAGCTGGTAGGTTGGTAATCACAGTATAAGGAGCTGAATAAATATTTGTGCTTTTTTTTTACTCCATTAAAGAAATTAAATTGGAAAACTTTAGCATAATAACATTATTCTGCATCTCTTCTGAGGCAGTTCGCTTCTGGTTTTAGTCCATGTCAAACATCTAGCTATTAGGGTGTCTACTTCAGATGCTTTAGATGATGTAAAACAAGTATAAAAATTATTGGCTCTATAAAAATGTTCAAGTCCAAACTGATACAATAATTCCCAGAGAGGGGATGTAATATGTGACAGTCTCCCAGGAGACAGTAGGAGGAGGAGGAGAAGGAAGGTCGGTCTGCGTCCTGTGCTGGTTGGTCCACGTGTTGCCGTGGGCGACCCAGTCTCCTCCTAATGAAACAAAGGCCTGGGCAGCCTCATGGTACGAGCTCTTCATTAGCCTCCTCAGAGTACATCAGGATGTTTGAATGTGAGAGAGAGGGAGGCTCCCAGCGACCCTTAGGCTCCTGTTAGAGTCTTAAGATCCTCTCATCCGTTTCAGACTCACAGCATTCAACAAAGAGTTAATTTAATGCTTTTGTGTCTATTAATAATAGCCATCTCACTGTGGCAAAAAATAACTTCAGCCTCCATAAATGAAAGTGCAGAGAACGAGATGGAATAAAAGCAGAAATATGTGACTGAAATGCACGTGATTAAAATTGTTAGCATCCTCAAAGCAACTTTTCAGAAAGCAGAGCAGCAGAGTGAACAGAGAGACTAAAAGGCAGAGAAGAAGAATGAGCATTAAGTTGAGCACAGGAAAGTAATCTCTGTAAATCAGCAGCATCTGTCTTCTGTCCTGCTCTGTCTGTCTCCGCTCAGCTGTCCCTGGCTATCAGACAGGAGGAGGCTGAGGGATGGCTTGTCTCAGTGTTTACTGGGGTTTTCTGCTCTTTAGAATTTTATCACCCCAATAAGACAGCTTTTTTCCCCCCCTCTGAAATCACCATCTTTTCATGATTATATGTTTAAGGGTGTTTTTCAATAAGAAAGCCGGAATTTTCTGTATCATTTTGCAACACTGCGACAGTCTGTCTCTCAAAACGTACCCACTTCTCCTGCTTGTTTCTTGCTCTCAAGGTCTCACAGTTAATCACACAATGTAAACTCATCGTTTCTACCAAAGACAAAAATCAATATAAACGGCTCACAAATGGTAATTTTTTTAATCAGTCTTGGTCATTTCTAGCAGCCGGACATTGAAGTTCATAGTAAATGTTGTCATCTGGGACTATTTTCAGGTGCAGATATAGTGCACCAATGACTATTGACTGTATAAGACCCTCATTTATGAGTGAAAGTCCAGTACTGCAGGTTTAAGTTCATTGCTTAAATCTGACCAACAGTAACTTTCATTTGTATGACAGCAAATCAAGTTTGTTTCAGAGTGATTCTCGAAGAAATCTCCCTAATTTCAGTCTGTTTCAGTTTTTCGCCAGCCTGCGGAGGTAGTCAGTCATTGCTCTGTATACTGTATGCAACTGTAGCAGCAGGACTCGGGTCATGCACCAGAACTGGGCTGCTCCCACCAGGATCACAAGAGGAAATGGAGGCTTGGCATGATGCCACTTCCTTTGAGGCTCAGAGGAAGCAGAGGTTTTTTTTCCATCCTCTCCTTGGTAGCAGACAGAAATGAATGCTTTCACAGGAAGGAAATTAAAAAGGTTGATAAAACTCCACATTCTGTGTTCACTTATGTAAAACTACCTAATGTCATTTTAAAAAAACTACTTGCCTCTCCTCTTAAAAAGAAGAAATGACTTGCCCAGAAGCAAACAGCAGGAATACACTTTTTTCACATCATACTTTTTGACATACCATAACAGGAAACACACAGGTGAGACTAACATTAACACCAACATCAACACTGGTAGAAATTCCATCTAAATTAAACAGATCTGTAATTGAAATTCATGGTCCTGTGCTTTTCTTGCTTAGACAAGTCAAAGAATCTGCTGAAAAATCATTATTAGTGGTATTACAATGTCAAGAGGATCGAGATGATTATATTAGAGAAAGGAGATGATGTTTCGTAATGATGCATTACATTTTAATGATATTTATTTTACGACCCGCTGCACTTTGGCTTCAGTTGTTAGCATAGAATATCAGCAAATGTCCCATAGAGTTTTGTACAACAGAGCAAACATGTAAAACATTTATATCTACAACATTCAGAAAGCATACTATGTCAAAGACCTACAAGATATGACACAGCCAAGCCTGATTCTCTCTCTCAGTGAAATAATGTTGCTCTGTTGGATGATTTTGTCCATTCATGACTTCATCTCAAGGACGAGGTGTGGTAATTTTGTTTGACAGTGTTTTTTCTTTACATTTACCAAAGTCCCCAGGCTCGCTGAAGGCACTGATGTGTGGAGAACGTTAATAGACCGCTCCACCACACGTGACTGGGGAGCCCTTGGACCAGTGTGTGTGTGTGTGTGTGTGCCTGCATACGTGTGTGTGTGTGTGTGTGCTAGCCTGCATGGCATTATGCATCACTTTAGAGTGTAAGTGTCCATCCATGCGTGTGTCTCAGTGTACTTAGTATGTGAAGCTGCATGTGACTGAGAATTGTGTGTGTGTGTGTTTGTGTGTGTGTGTGTGTATTTGACAGAGTGAGAGTAAGTGAGAGAAAATTGCTGACTATGTGTTTTCCGGTCACAACACCGTCGTTTTCACCACAGAAAATCTTTTCCTTCGATCACTTCGCTCATGTATGTGTGTATGTGTGTTTCAGTGTGTGTGTGAATGTGGCTGTGCGTGTGAATGTGACTGTGTGTGTGTGTGTGTTGGTCAAAAGCTTGGGTGCTTAATGCATCAGTGACTCCCTCTCTCCCTTCACTCTTTCTTGCCTCCTCTTGTTGACTGTCTCTCTGTAGCGTGCAGTAAACCAGTATATGTAGGCCAGCTCCAACAGGTCTTATGGGCTCTATAGGTGTCCATTGGACTGCCTGTATGGCAGCTGTAGCATGGCAGCCTGTTCTGCTACCTTAAACATGCAGTCTACAGGGCTCATTTGCAATTCAATTATGCCTGTTGACAAGTGCATCTATATAGTAGATGCTGATTTTTTTCAGAGTGATCTGATGCATTTGAACATTATGCTTCCTTTACAGTCATGTTTTGTCTTGATTTTGAAAAGGAATATTGACATAGAACAGTGCAACCACGACAAAAAAACTGAAGCTTCAACCTCTTGCAACATTGATTTGATGCAAATTTTAATGGGATTTCCTGTTGTTTTTTTGATGCTGTAAGCTGAAATGCCACGGTACTATCCATTTTTACAGTGACCCTGATGGATGGAAATGAAATGGATTATAGATGAATGAACAAACAATTAGATGCTTGTCTGAGGATACATATATTAACATTAATACTTCCACAACAGAAAAATATAACACTATAGATTTAAAAGGATTTAACTGAAAAGAGTAATAGACTGTCAAATTTGTGATGTTGTCCCTCGTGTCAGAAAGAATGAAACTATCACCAGTGAAAGAAAATCAAGTCCTAATAGCAAGTAAAACAGGAATTAAAATTGTAAACATCAGTGCTGTTGCAATTATTTTTCATGGTTGATTAACCTCACGATTATTTTCCAAACAAATCTATGATTTTCAGACTAAAAAAGAGCTCCTCCACAGTTTCTCTTTTTGTAGATGACAATTTATTTCAATACAATGTAGAGATTACATACATAAACCAGGTCACCTGGAGAGCTGGGCACGTCAAGCTGTGCCGTTCCTCTGGTTCCAAGTTTTTTTCTGGTGAGAAGAAACAAAATATTAAATAAGAAATTTTAATATACTTGATAATAGAAATGATGTAACTCAAAGATGAACATGGTTACTCTACCATCAGCCACCATCATGGGCCATCAGCAGCGTCCTCCTCACTGAAAAAGTGTTGCGTATATTTACAAAGGTGATCCACATCAAGATAATACACAACACATCACATGGATGCAGCTGACTCCCCACACGTCTGTAGCCTCAGTGGGAGAGACATGCGTTTTCTGTCACCCTGATGAGGACAGACAGGAGTCACAGATGAAAATCTGCTGACAAGCTTTTAGGAACAAGAGAACAATATGGATCTAAAAGGAATGTCACTGCTGTTGAACAGATGAGTCGTGCATGGTGAAGACCTCCTCTTCAGCTGACTGAAGCCCCCATGCCAAAGTCTATCAGTTTTACTGTGAGGGGCTGGTCCTATTTGTGAACAAGCATGATGTTGTCCAGTTCAGTGTCAGTCTGTAGGATACTGAGCTACTTTGTGGCGTTCAAGACAGCTAACAGCTGCAGTAAGGACAACGAGAAAGGGACAAGTTGGGGATTTTTTTTTTCCATGTGGTTTAGGTTTGTAGGTTTAGGACAAGGTTATGGTTTTCTGCATTAATAAGTAGCAAATCTCTTGAACAGCAGATAATTGGTTTCATAATAATACATGCCTTTCTTGCAGTCAGCCAGATCTCATTCAGACACAGTGGTTTCCAGTCTTGTTGTTGGAGCAGCCCACAGAGACTCCTGTCCAGCACCTTGACTGTTTGGCAGATCTGTCCCATGTGTCCTTACTTTAAAAACTTCATCTCATTAGCATTGTCTGATGTCAGGGCATTGATAATGTCTAACATGGACACCTGGGGAGACAGGAGGAGACATGATAACATTTTATAGTACATACGTCATCTGATCGAGCTTAAAAAATTGAAGCAAGGACATGTAACGTATTCCTTTATAATCAAAAGAGTCAAAAAATCTCTTTTGTTCCCTCTTTGTGATATTAACAGCTGTTTGCTCTTTTGTTGCCACATTTTCAAAACAGCATTTTATCAAGAAACCCCAGAATAGAGCAGCTGAACAGAGTTTGACCTGCCTGAACCTCAGATGCTGTCAGTGTGACTGTGAGTGTGTGTTTTCTGTCTGTGAGGGTCATTCGGTCAACAAAACATGAACAAACACACCACAGAGCTATGGCTCTGTATTTCAGTGTTTGCTTGTCATTCTAAGACCATGTGAAGAAGAAGAATGCTCTGAATACTCGGAATTTTCTGACCTTTTCAATGAATGGATTCATTCAGGAGCACTAATTGAAAAAAGAGATATAAGATAGGTGAGATAAAAGACAAAGTTCTGCTGTTTTCTGTTTAAAACATGAGAACCAGTTTAAGTTTAACTAGCTGGAAAGAACTTGGTGTCACCAGTGTGATTGCTGAGAGAGGTTTGCTGTTCTTTTTCAGACTTATTCAGTTTAAAATGTAGAAAATACAGGCTGAAAAATACACATTTCTTTTCTATATTTTCTTTTCTTAGTCTTTATTTTTACATCCCAGATGATTCTGTCTAAAAAACTATCTGGCACGTCACGTTCATCAAGTAAAACAACTTGAGAATGAAACTTGATTATCAACCACAGCGGCTCAGTGCTAGCCACTATAGTTAATTGCTGAGAGGCAAAGAGACAGAGAGGCCTTTTTTATTTTCAGTAAGATTATTGTGTTTGAAATCTCATCAGATGCCAAAAAGCCACTCAGGTGTATTGTAATACAATGACACAGACACTGTGTGACTCTGGAAAGTTTTCATAAAGACAATCATCAATCAATCATTTTTTAATCATTTATATTTTATCTGCTAATATCCATCAGGCTCAAACAGTGGTTAAAAAAGATGAAATATAACAAACCCCCTAATTTTTACCTCTCACTGGTGTATCCTTATTCTCCACAGAGGTAGATGTTTTTTAAGTCTGAACCACAGACATGGAAGCTCTTAAACAATAGATAGAGGCAGACAGGGAAACAGAGAGAGGTGGGGGGGGTGGGAGAGTGACAAATAGCAAGTACAGACTGTATGTAATCCCACAGTGCTCCTGTGAGAATGACGTATTGCTCAGTTTTTATCAACATGAGTGTGAAGATTCAGAGTTAAAGTTAAATGGTCTTGCAGAATGTATGCGAACGCAAAAATACATATGCCCTTTGAAACGCTGTGAATCGTGATGGTGGATTTAGCCGGTGCCCGGGCTATGTGGGAGTGCGGTGTCTCACCCTTGACTGACTGGCCTGAATTTGCCTTGTGATGCCCACGTCGCCGTGGCGATGGCATCGTGTTGAAAACATTAAGCGGGAGCGCCTTTGTGTCGTGACTATGGGGGCTCCACACCAGTGTGTTCTCAGGGAGCTGCCTCCTCGCTCTCACTGCGCCTCTCTCTCCGTCCAGACAGGGGAGGTGTCTTCACGCTGCTTCACGCTGCACCAAGTTGTGTCTGCTACATGCTGATGATAACTGGTGGTGACAGGTGATCTAAAGATAATACTGATGAGATAGAATGGAGATGGAGATGTCCTCTAAAACTTAACAACATAATCAGACAGTCGGTGTAGCTGCAGATGCTCTTTGATGAATGCGTGTTTTTAATTTATCAGATGTGGATTAATAGTCAAAAGTTCCACTCATACAGATTTGTTTCTGTTGTTTATTGCTAAACCATGCTGGTCAGGTTAGTCTTGTCCACACATCAAGCAGCTTCAGTGCAATGAGAGGCCAGAGGTCAAAGGTCTTCATATGTGATAGATAGATAGATCTTTGCTTTTACATTTACAAGAACACTTGATAGTAGATCAGATGCAAAGTGCATGATTACATGGTTCTGAAATCTCTGTAAGTATCATGTCTTAGGAAAACAGCCACATTAAACTTGTAAAAATTAGATTTTAATCTCCAATAAAGGAAAAGAAAAGAAAGATCCAGCTTGTGTCTGATGTCAGAGTGTGTGAAAAAACAGATGGGGTCAAAAAAGACAACACACACAATGATGTCATTGTCCTACTTATTTTTTCTCTTTTAAAGTATTTTTTTTAGTTTTTTGACGGTAGAACAAAGACAGAGGAGAGAGGAGAGATAACATGCGCTAAATGTGTCCTATTTCTGTTCAGTGCTCCAGAAAGGCAGCAATTTTTATGACATTTGCTCCTCGGATCATGTACTTCGACTACCACTTGTGTCCATATGAAATGTTAAGTGTGTGTGCTATGGCTATCACTTGAAGCAGTACAGCTGTATGTGTGTTTGCCTTCCCTCCACAGTGTTCACCAGCAGTCTCTGGCAGCAGTTTTACAGCCAAAGACATGATAAATGTAAAATCAGTGTTTCTGTGTGGCTGCTTATGAAGAACGAGGGATCTTGCATGAAAAACCTATGCAACTCTAGATCTACAAATTTTTACCAAGCTCATTGTGCACCTACATTCAGACATTTGTGTTTACATTCAGTCCACAGAATTACAAAACAGTGGGTGTTGAAATTACTTCCATTCCCGGGCCATTTTCCTCACCTGAGGGATTGGTTCAGCAGTGCTGCATAAAGCTTGTCAAAGCAGTGCTCTTAGCTAGGCTTTTTAATTAGTGTTTTATGGTAATTTTGGACAATTGAGTCCCTGGTTACCATGGCAACTGCAATTTCCATGGACTGTTAAGAGAGGCTTTAGGGATAAAAAACTAACGGAAGGGTGTTTATGCAAATGGAGGCTGTCGTGCAGTGTGAGAAAAAATATTTGAAACCCTGCAAAATGTTTAGTGGAATTGGTTCGGAAAGGGACTGTGTTGTAGCTGAGAGGTCACAGGTCGATTCCTGCAACACACACAGTTTGCATCAGTGTTGAGCAAGTGATGTTTGGGTAAAGATATCAATGCACAGATGAAAAGTCGCCGTATCTAATCTGTTTTCATTCAGAAAGAGACACGGAAGAGAGGAAGCAGAGGTGAGGAAAGAAAGAAGAGAGGGGTGACAGAGGCAGCAGCAGGTGATAGATGGAGTGAACACACGAATAAAGATCCAGACAGTCATGCACAGGTATCAGCTGGCAGTGAAAAAAAAAAGAGATTGACTCCAGGCCAGAGAAAGAGAGAAAGAGAGAGAGAGAAAGAGGGATGACAGAAAGATAGAGAGCTTGTTCCAGATAGCAGCAGGTCTCACAGTGTGTACAGAGAGAGTTTTTCAGGTGAAGGTGAACCGTTCTCTTGCAATCAGGACTCTGTGCTCTGTATTCATCAC
This sequence comes from Acanthurus coeruleus, assembly GCA_029814675.1. Lineage (NCBI taxonomy): Eukaryota > Metazoa > Chordata > Actinopteri > Acanthuriformes > Acanthuridae > Acanthurus > Acanthurus coeruleus. Next base: position 5,676,271 of record JAPZDT010000020.1, on the reverse strand, counting down.
GTCGTAGGAGAAGAAACCTGGACACGTCACATAAGGAAGCTTAATAACACATTGGGGACAAAAGCTACTGTTTCAACTATCTGTTTTAGGGAAAGGATTCAAATTATGATAATGACTTTGTTGAGGTCAAGAGGGGGCAGTTATCAGCTCAGATCCAAGGACCTTTAAAGCTCATTGTTTCCTTTCAACGTCCTGCAACTTTACTGTTGTGGCTCCCTCTCACCACTCTTATCAACATCATTTCCAGATACAGAAGAAAGCTGTGATAAACCACATGTATGCTGCCTTCCCAGAACCAAACACCCGACAGACAGACAGACAAGGTTAGCAATTAGCAGTGGGTCATCCACCCATGACAGGGTTCTCTCCACAAGTTTAGGTGTCCTTGCTCTCAATGGTCAGGCTCGAACCTTGCAATTGTGTGCGTGAAAGAGAGGCATTATGGTGAAGCCTTTGGGTAAAAGGACCATATAAATGCAGACATTCACCTCTCAGTAAAGAAAGGGAATAACACATTTGCATAACCATATTGTATATGATAATTATCAAGTCATCATCCCCGCTGACCACCTAGAAAAAATGCAATGCCTGCTAGTCACCTCTAATCACATGTTGCCTACATGCATGAGTTGTGAGCAGTTGAGCCAAAGAGATCAGATTGTTTCTTTTGAACACTTTTTAGAGACCAAAGAAAGTAAAACTATCTTGTACTTTACAATTAAAAAGTAGAGCTAGGTAAAAAGTCAGATCTGGTTTGAACTACTTCCACATCTGTCAACTTTCACCTTATTTATATTGAGGCAACAATGATAATGTGCTGTAAATGAACTGGCACATTGCATGTTCTTCCTCCACAATGAAGGGTTTAAATATCTGGTCTTTAAGAATTAATTCACATTAACCTAAAATGTTTAATAACAAGTGTGGCCCTGTTCTTAGTTCGGTCTATGAATAGTTCAAAGCTTCTAGGTCAACAGTGTGAACACATGATGCTGTTATAGTTGACGTGTGTGTGTGTGTGTGTGTGTTTTTGTGTCTCTCCTCCTTCCTGTCCTTCAGGCTCTGAGTGGTGGACGAGCTGCTGGGATGCCAGCATGACAATTTGTCCTTAAAAACAAAATAACACACAAATAAACACACATGTTCACACTCAGCAGAAATACACTCTTACAGACTGACACCAGCATGGAGACTCAAGAGCCTTTTGGTTTTTCCTGTCTGCTGAAGATGAGTACAAGTTGTTCACTGGAATACTGATCTGTTCTCATACAATGATGAGTTATAAAACTAAAGAAGAAAACAGCGAATAGTTAATTCAAAGCAGCAATCACAGTGTGATTTTGCTTCACTCAAAATATGAAACATTTGCTGCATTACACTGACGATTCTGGTGAAGCTGTAAAACATCAAAGTCCTTCTCGGCGAGTCTCACCACTCGGCAGCCATATTGGCAAAGCCTGTGGATAATTATTGTGGGCTAACAAGACCAGGACACCATGTAAATGAATGAGGAGAGAGCTGTACTTTTAACTTCAATAGCCACAGGAACAGCTAGTTTTGTAAAAGAGCAAGTAAAGTTATCATTTACTTTTACTCCTCACATACCAACGGTTGAGAGCAGAGAACTCAGATTTCTTCATTCTGAAACACAAGATGATGAGTTTATCTGTCCAATGACTCACCCCCCTGGAATTTAAAAATGGATTTAGATCGAGACGCTCCCATAGAGAGGAAACAAAAAGTACCGTGCTCGATTTAAGATGGCTTCTCTTTTAGTCTCATGGTAGGGGGAGGAAGAGAGAGACAGAGAGAGAAAAAAGTTAAACAGATGGAGGTAGAGCGCATATAGAGATAGAAGCCTGAGAGGGAAAAGAGAGAAGACAGAAAGAGGAGATGTGCCGGGGCGTCTCAGGCAGAACTGGGCCACTGAGCACAACCCTGGAAGAACAGAGAGGAGAAAAAAGAAAAGACTGGCCTGGAAACAGGGGGGGAGAGAGAGAGAGAGAGAGAGAGAGAGAGAGAGAGATGACAGAAGGAGAGGAGGGAGAGGAGAAGCTCATTTAAAGTCTCTCCTCTGTGAGGAACAGTTGGAAGACAGAAGCCTTAAGATGAAAAACCAAATAAGTGGATCTGGACGTGTTTGCGAAAAGTCAGTTGACTTTCAGTTGATATGATGTTACGTTGCATAAAATTCATTCATATTACACATCATCCTCTGTCTTAATGTACCTCTGATCTTTAAAGAATCATTACAATGTGTTTTAAATATTCAGGCTTTTAAAGAAACTCTTTATTAACCTATTTGGATGAGAACACAAAGGGGAGACCTGCTGTATGCATTGGAGGAAGAATTATAAAGATCTTTTATTTCTGCTCTGATACAGAACTTTGTATTTATGTTTTCAACTTTTCTGTTGATCTTTATTTTTAGGCTCAGCATTTTTGTTTTGTAAAATGTAAAAAATAGCTTCTCTTCATCAATCTTGCTTATTCAATTTTATAATAGTAAACAGAAACTAATGCAAAGATTATTAAAGCAAGACCTAGGTTG
>JAPZDT010000020.1:3584714-3596636 GCA_029814675.1 Acanthurus coeruleus | reverse complement strand
AACATCTTTTCCCAGGAGAGCACTTGCATAAACTGGCTTGCTTAGAAAGAAAATGATCAAAGTTTGCCAGGCAGTTGTGTGTTTTTGCACTGTTGCCTCAGATTTCAGACGCTGGCAGAAGATATTATCATAATTTCATATTTTGAATAAAGCTAAGTATTTTCTTAAGCATACTATCTATAATGAAACTGTTTAAATTTGAGAACTACTCCATCACTTAATAATGACTTAATGGGGGATAAATATTTCTGGCACCTTCAGCCCGTGTATGATTTTATTCATTTATTTCACGCCATCTGGCTACTATTCATCTGGACAAAGTGAGGCAGCCATCAACATCATTTTGTATTAAAACATTAATATGTGTAAATTACTCCAATTTACATGAGCACATCTCACCCAAAGTGAAATTTAATGTCTGTGTTGGAGTGTGAATGATCAGCATTTTAATTTGACGGCTTTTGAAAGTCTGTCATTTTAAATCATCAGAATATTAAACTTATGAAAAGAACTCAATTTTAGTGTGTTTGAATCACCAGACTCATACTCACATCTTACCTCAGATTAGTGTCTATTATTCAACAGATGTATTATTCTTTTCTTCTTCCCCATTTCCTCTCTAGAGACAGTTTTTTCTGCATTTCTTCAAAGCACTATTTTAAGTTTAATTTATTCCCATTCCCCTCTCACATCACAAAACCAAAATGAAATTAAATTGTGTAAGTCGAAGGGAAGCATCTGTGGTATGTGTGCATCTGTATGATAGGAATTATTAAAAAAAATGTCTTCAGTGGACCTTCTGAAAGTATTTTCAGCTTTTTTATGTGGTACACAGAGTGAGTGGACCAGAAAGACAGAAACTTTGGGTAGTTTCAGTAAGAATACACTCGCTTTTACTAAAAGTAGACAGTATATGTACGCTGGAGCCAATGCGTGCCTTTTGTCTCTATCCTCTCATTTCAGGGCCCTCTGGAAAGTAGGAAAAACCTGTTCATAAACCTTGAAGCTGTAACAAATATGATTTTTTTTTTACAATAAAGAGGAAAATCGGTGTATTACATTTTTAGAATTTAGGTCCAAGTAAATAAGAATTTGTCATAGACAGAGTTTTATAAAACTTCTAAAGTTTATCCAAAGGCATAACATTTTTTGGCAATATTTTTTAAGGGTGTCTGAGGACTTTAACCAGACAAAGAGTTTAACTTTTATTGGTTACTGTTTACTGTACTTATAAATTTGACGTTTACTGTCAAAACGTGGTCTTTTATAAATGTACATGGTGAAATCAGTTGATTTCAATGTCAATTTTTCAAGCAGCATGATAGATTAAAAGTTTGCCATAGCTGTGTTGCAAACTTTAAGTTTCTCCTCACTCAACAAATCTCATTCTATGATTTTCTTTTTTTTTCTCTCCTCAGTGAGAGCCTGGGTGTATTGCAGTGTCCAGTTCGATGGTGAAATCGGTTGAAACAGTGTGTACACAAACATCTGCTGCTTGTCTTTGCAAGCAAAATGGCCCAAACTTGAAATTTTCATTACAGTGAACCAAGTGGGAATCTCACAGCGGACCTTTAACATTGCACTGGACACATTTGCATACACATGGCTTGAAGAATGTGGCAATATGCAGCTTTTGGGTTAAGTAATCTCAATGTGTCCTCATAGCATCCTAGGTGCATCCACACCTGTACGCAGGGTTTGGCTCAGGGCAAGTCATCAATAATATATATGCAACATCCTGTTAGACTTTAAAAATAAAGCCTGACTTCAGGAATATTATCACGGTTGGCCAAGGCTACTACTATTACTACTCAGTTAAGTTCAGGTAAGAAAATGGTTTGGCCTAAAATAGGTACTTCCTTCAAACAACAACAAAAATAACTATTGACCTCACACAGGAATGAAACCTCAGTCTCTGTGTGAAAAAGGTGTGTTTGGGACACACCAATGCACCCTTGCAGTTTCTTGCTCTTTTCTAGAGGTCTGCAAGCCTGTCATTGTGGGTTGATTCAGGAAGAGCTCCGTCTATTTGTTTCTAAAAATTCAGGCTTGGCTCGACTCAGGGTAACTTCTTTCCTTTCTTTGTGCCTGTACAGAGTCCATAAAGTATGAAATATCATCACATTTATCATATTACAAATGACTGAAACATTAGACGTACACTATTTACATGCATCACATACATAATGTGCATTAAATGCACATACTCAGTTGAACAGGCAGAGCTTCAGAGAGAATTTGGAGCATAAGGAGTTCTTCAAGTTCCTGATGTTCAGGAAAATCTGCATTTTGGAAAAATTACGATGTGATTAACACCACAAACCAGAACACAAGTGGCCATGTAAAACTGTGTACACTTTACTGATACTGGATCACAAATCCTCTAATGCATTGTGCCTCTCTGTGATAAATGCAGGCAACAGTGTCAGTTGCACTGATAGTTATGTTTTAGACCTATAATAAATTTTCTCCTGAGAGCATGTGTGTGTGTTTGGTGTTTATGCCGGTATCAGAGATACCGTGCGTGCACATCAGAGCTAGCTTAAAGTGATACTGGTGTCAGTCCTGGGCTGGGTCAGGCTCTAGCTGATAAATTGCAGACTTTGTAGACCAAAGCAGGACTTGGGCTGGAGGATTTTGAATGCACAGGCCTTTGCTCTTTGTACTTTTCCATTACCCCCTTCTAGTACAACACCTTAATACATGAGGGTACTTTTGACACCTAGACAAGGCAAACAGTCACATGCATTCTCTCCTCTAGTGGATGAGCTGGTTTATAAGACTGGGCTGAGTACTGCCCAGTAACAAAGGTACTTCAAAGATATTATTTAATTAGGATTTTACAGTCTTGTAAATAAAACATTATGATTGTTTTGTGTGCAATCAAATGTACTTGCACTCTTTACTGTCTTTGAGACAAGTTTTTTTTCATTAGTTTTTCTGTAGCTCAACCATTTTCTGTGTGCAAAGAAGCAGATTAAGTTAACAGCTTTTTAGAGAAGCTTTTGCAACATTTATGTGCTTGTGTGTATGCACACCAAAGACTGCTAAAACTACCAATTTTCCCCCTTTGGTCCCTGTGTGGATAGAGGCAGTTCTTAAAACCACAAAGTGGGTTAAATTGAGATATTAAAAGAGCTCGGACCCTCAGGAGGTACAAGTTCAAACAGGGAGCTGGGTCATGCCGGACCTGTGTCTAATACTGTGGCAAAATGAAAAAGCTATAGAGCATCTTTATAAATCTGCTTCCTTGGTGTTTTTTTATCAGGTGAATTGACTTGGGCAGCGCTGTTCATACTTCACACAAATGTGGCCGTGGCCTCTAAGTACTTGTTAAGAATTATTGCAACTCGTGCAGCTCTATCTCTGTCAGATCTATAAATAGTATCTCCTGACAAATTGAGGTTGCTCTTATCAGAAAATTGAGATTTCACAGCTTTGAGGCTGAGATGTGAAGTGACACATCAAAGGACTTTTGGGCTGGGTTGAGTTGGGCTGGGGGCTGATGGCAAAAGGGGAAGAGCGTCTCGCTCGGAAAAAAGGAGAGCCAGATGAATATGGAGCTCGGGATGCACTGCTCAGCGTCAGCTCGTGACATGTGATGATAGAAGAAAATGTGAGAAGCTGTCAAGAGGGTGTGGCAAGAGAGGGAAGTATTCATTTTAGAGCATAAATTATAATGCATTAATGTTAACAGATGGAGTTCTATTTTATTAGCTACTAGGGGTGTAAATAACCAGTTTCATGAGGATACGATACTATATCGATTCTTTGGACAACATTACGATATTTGCCAATATCACAAAGTCTGCCACGATTCGATTTCGATTTGATTCGATTCAGGGGCCTTCGATCAATTTAAGACGATATTATGTTCACATTTAACACAGATCTACGGCATTGATCTACAGCAATGCTAACGCTTGCATGAAGGTCAATACTGTGTTTCTTTTTAAGGTGCCCAGCCAAGTTTGTCGTGTTTCCTGAGTACTTTATCTCATAACGACATTTCTTGCATTGTCTGTTGACCCGTCTTTCCTGCAAAATCCAATCCTCGTCATCCTCTTTACCTTGGCTGCTTGCCGCTTGCATTGTTTGAAACTTCAGAACGAGGCGCAATTGGGCGGAAACTGTGAAATGGGTATGTGGTTGGAATTTCAAAATAAAGGCTTATCTTAAAGGTGACGATATTTATCGATATTTTGAGTTTCCATCGATATGATTGGATCACTGCTCAACAAATTGATCTATGGATCCAGATCGATATACTGTTACACCCCTACTGGTGATCAGAGGAAAATAGCCAAAACCCTCTGGTCAACATACAAACAAAACTATTCACATATTTACAAAATAGGTACTTTCGTTTTTTGTCCATAAAAATTAAGAATGCCATGCCTGAAGACAGTTCCTGTCTGCAGTGAGACAGAGGGACTCATCAGACTCCTCACACTTCCAGGGGGGAGACTGACTGACCTGCCTCATCTGCCTGCAGTGTATGGAAGTCATGTTTCCATACAAAGGTCACCTGCTTTTGTCAGTTCTTGCAGAAATTGGCACAAATTTTTGGTCCCTGTGGTCCTTTTGTGGCCTGAGAGAAGGGAGCACTGCTGCTTCAGGACTCCTGAGTGGTTGACAGCTCCCTCATGCAGGCTCTGTGAGTGAGGAGGGGGAGGGGCAGGGGTTGTGGTCCTGCAGCAGAGGTGTCAGGCTCTTCACCACTGTAAAACAGTTAAAATAAATAAAAAAAACATGAGATCATATAAATATATATATAAATATATAAATCAAATCAGTAAGTGTTTTGTATTCACTTCTATCAGTGAAACCTGCAGACCTATTCTACACACTCTGTATGCTGTGGGCTGTATGCAGAGCAGAGCAACAGTTTACACAGCCTAGCCATAGAGTAAAACATCTTGTGTTCATGCAGTTATCTACTCTTCCTGAGAACCACAGCCCCCCATCACCCAAAACGTCCTGTTCACACAGTTTCCTACTGTCCCTGAGAACAACAGCCCCCACCAGCCACTCCACAGCTGTGAATAACACAGCTGTATTGATTTGTGTCTGCATATCTGAACAAATAAGCACCAAATATACAAATAAGTAAAGAACTACCCATGTACATATATTCATTTTTTCCCATTCATGTCTTTCATATTTACATACAGTAAATAAATGCAGGCCACTTACTCTTCAGCACATAGGCATGAACCCAGTTTCTAAATATAAATCAATCTAAAATCTTCAGTGGCTCCTCAACACAATTTAATGTATAACCAATATAAAACCAATATAAAACCAATTTACAACAAAAAGCAATGAGATGAGGCAGGAGTGTCACTAGGTTTTAAGGACGTGGGGGCTTAGCCCCCAGGAGATGCACAGGATGTGAGCGAACGTAGCGCATGAGCACAAAATTTCACAAACAGCTAACAAAGACTGAGAAATTATTCATTATTATTATTTCAATCTGTTTTTTTAATACAGTACAACAACAAACATAGGTTTGCACAGTAACAGTATGTTTACAGCATTAACAAGAAAAAATTGGCTACAATTGCGAGTTACTTGGTGGATGGAAGCATCAAAGAATGCCCTCTGTTTTTAAGGGTGGCAAATCGGTCTATCACTCTGTTGTGACTCAGATGCTAAAGCTCATCTTTTTCAATTGACATGACTGCAAGACTGTGAAGTCTTTTCTGACCCATTGTTTGATGCAGCCAGGAATGCAGCCGACGCAGTGCACTAAAGGACCTTTTACATGAGCAGCTGCTTACAGGCACTGTTAGGGCAACTTAGATGGTTGCCCTCAGAGAGGGAAACATGTCTGAATCAAGGAGGTTGTGCAGAGACAATATATCTTGGGGTGAACATCCAGCCTCTGTTTTCAGGGCAAGAAAGTTTCTGGCCACCAGAACCTCCTCTGTTTTCAGGTCAATGCTGTAGTGTTTTGTAAGTTCATTCAAGTGTGATTCACTCAAGAAGTTCACACATTTAGGACTGCTTGCCTGGATGCCTTTTACTAGCCCTGCATCTACACTGCAAAATCTTTGCTCAAGCTCGCAAACCATCCTATCCACACAAGGGGAAAGTAACTCTCTTTTCAATGTGTCACTTCAATGAGTTCAATTCAGTGCGTGAACCTGCAGTTGCCTCCAGCACAAAATCCTCCATTTTTCTCTGTTTATGCCTTGTCTTGGCACCTGGTTCAGGGATACTGTGGGTGGGGCACAGGGCTTTGGTTCTCTCATACAGCTCTGTGGCAAATGCATCTGTGCGTTTGCCCCCTAAGTGTGTCACACACTGCTTGTTTGCAGATCAAAGCTTCTGCCAGGTCTAAAGTCTCTTTCTGAAGGAGCTTGTGAAGTGCTTCGGTTACAGACAGAAGTGACTGAAACATCAGTAGTGCACAGACTGCTGAGAACTTGTAGAGCTTTGCTCTGAGACCAACAGCTATGGGGGATCCGATGGCAGAAATACACTCCAAAATGGCAGACAATGTCTCAAGAACTGCACTGATCGATCGCAACTGACATGCCCAGCGAGTGTTTGAAAGTTGCACAAGCTCAATTGTTGTCAATCCAAGCCTTGCCTGAGCCTCCATGAACTTATGATGATTCACTAAGGAGGTGCTGAAGAAAGAATACACGCACTCTAACAAGCTAAAAAGCTCCACAGCCTCTGGGATGGCCTTGCAAGTATGGCACAACACCAGGTTAAGTTCATGAGCGTAACAATGCACATAGATAGCTTCAGGATGGAGCCTTCTAAAATGTGCTTGTACACCTCCAGTGGACCCACTCATGATGGCTGCACCATCATGTGTTTGTGCTACACACTTAAGCTCTGCAAGACCATTGTTTTGGATCTGCTGCTGAAGCTCATTTGCAATGGACTGGGCATCAAATGATTTTATCTCTACAAGTGCTAGGAAATGTTCTTTCACTGTCCCCTCTGACACATAGCTTGACACAAACTGCTAACTGCTCTGATTTTTCATCCCTTGCCTCATCTGCCATGATGGCATAGATTTTGGACTTTGTCATTTCAGACACAATGACACTAGCAACTTCCTGGGCACAACAATCAATCATCTCATTCTGGGATGTTGGTGAGATATACTGAGCATTTGATGGGGATTATGTTTTTGAAGAAAAGGATCAAATTCCTTCAAAAGCTCCATGCACACAAGAAAATTCCCTCTGTTTGTGCTGTCTCTACCTTCATCATGGCCACGAAAAGGGAGTCCCCGTGCCCCTAACATAGAAGTGACTGCAACAATTTGCCTGAGATACTCTCTTCTCTCCACTATATAACTTGCATTTGCAGATACTATCATCTGCGCGATGCTTCCCTGTCTGCTAGCTGCCTGGTAGCTTTTCCATGCAACAACACTGTCCTTATGTGTTTGTGCCATCTCATGCTTGCCAAAGATGACTAAAGCTTTCTTCCAGTTCTTGCAACCACTACTGACAAAACTATCATGTTTGATGTTTTTGCCAAACACTCTACATGGGAAGCAGAAAGCTGTATTCTGGTTGACTGAATATTCTGACCAGTTGTGCTTTTCAAACCAGCTGTGGTGAAATGCTCGCTTCTGCGTACCAAAACTATCTTGTGGGTAGCTCTTCAGCTTTACCTGTCTGGGCCCTGTGTCTTTGTCACCTAAATCAAACCCTGTAGAGGAGTGAGCTGCTGCAGCTGGTTCAGCATTTTTCCTCTCTTGGTCTGTTTGCTCTCCTTCTCTCTCTGTAATAACTTGATCTTCCTCTGCCTCTGGATCCATCTCTGGATCCCCTTGCTCTCTCTGACTTGACTGTTGATCTTTTTCTCCCTCAGCATCTCCTTCTGCCTGATCCTTCAAGATACACGGAAACACAATGAATTGAATTAATAACATAGAGGCTAATGCCATGACTTTCACTCACAACACAATAATTGTTTGTTCTCAAATATTTTGAAGTCGCACAGATTACATTTTGGGCACATATGTGACTAAAATGGTTGTAATTTCAAGCCCTGAAAAATATTACTTAATTACTTGAATTAAAGTAATATCTGGGTCAGGATAATTTGGCTTATATATATATATATCTTGGCTTTCTTCACTTTCTAATCATTACTCTCCTACTCACCTTTCCAGTAGAGGTCTCTCCCCTCTCACTCTCTGTGCTCCTCTGCCCTGACTCCTACAGGTCAATAGGAGTGGTGGAGTGATTATTATTAGTGTATTATTATTATTATCCACTGATGATAATCATACATGAATGAGCTCAGCTCCTGTTCTCATCCATGCGTAAAGTGAGAAACACAGCTGATGCTCCAGAAGGAAGTCACCCCAAAGATAGCACATGGTAAAAAAGAGTGCACACTTAACTCTACAAACAACCAGGACCTTCACAATGCATTACAGACTAACTAGCTAGCTAAATAGCAGCGTTCTTTTAGAGCTGGAATGTAACGTTTGACTGCAAAACAACAAATGTAAGACGTGCGCAGAGATTGTCTATAGTGTGCAAACCAGGTTTTTATTTGTCAAACATGGAGCATTTGGTTTATTAATTACATGGGACTTTCTGCTGTTAGCTGGGAGCTGGAGCTAAATATTACTAAAATACTATTATTATTTTTAATAAAACAACACCAAATTATTTAGGGGGCTTAAGAATATTTTTTGGGGGCCTCAGCCCTCCTAAAATAGGCCTAACGACGCCACTGTTTGAGACCTTCCTGGATGTCAGCCTTTGGGCAGTGGTCTCAGGGAAATCCCCAGAAAAAAGCAGGCAGTGGTACTCTATAAAATGTAGCAAACAGGTTACATTTCTGTCGTCTCTTTTCTCTGACTTTATTAGCTGGAGGTCTGTGTCTGTCTGACCAGGGCCAGGGTGGCTATGCATGCACACACTCACACACAACATACAATAAAGGATGTGCTTTGGCTGATTTCACACAAAATCAGGCGCTGTGGCATCATCCCTCAGTGCTTTCATAGGTGTGGTTGTGTTGATTTGAGCCCTAGAACCTAACAGCTATGAAGCATTTACAAAATAACACTTTATTTTCCTGATTCACCGCTATCATACTTATGCAGATGACAGACAACCACACAAAAGTGCCACCACATGACTGTCCCTTTATTTGCTAAATAAATATATTGAACAAGACAAGTGAACATGCCAGAATTTTCTAAAACTGAACATAAAAAACAGCATTAGAGTGGAAGAATAGTGACCGACAATCCAGACCATCTGGATTATGTTTGTGAGGATCCATCTGTGGAACACACATCCTGAACATATATAAAAAAAAGTCTGGTACAACCGGGGGCTCATTTCAATCAGGACTAAAAACGTCTCAGTTTAGCATGAATTTTCGATAAGTTACACACACCTGCTTTTAAAGCCATAGCTATAAGGCTACTTAACTGTCTTTTGTTTAAATCATCTTACACATGCGATTTCTTTTGATTGTCTTTACATGCAGCTTTAATGTTCAGTTAATGTCTAATTTTTAATGTGCTTCTATTTCTCTTTAAAGCACTTTGAATTGCCTTGTGCCTGAATGGTGCTTTTTTCATAAACTTGTCTTTCCTTTGTTCTTAGTAACTCTAGTCCCTCTCCTCATCACTCTCTAGCTTGCCTGACCTCCAGTGCTCTTTCTGTCTAGTTGAGTCAGGAAAGAGAAACAGACATCCACAACTACCATTACCATTAAAAACAGGTGTCAGCTTGGTGAGAGAAGCTTTAATTTATTCACTGAAACTCAAAACAGTTTGAGCCAATAGGACAATCACTCATTCAGAACAATAAGAGCATAAGGATTAAAAAATAGAAATCACAGTTTTTCTTCTGGAGTTTCACTCTTAAACGCACACACGCGCACACACGCGCGCACACACGCGCGCGCACACACACACACACACACACACACACACACACACACGCAAACACACACAAACACACACAAACACAAGCAAACACAAGCAAACACAGAATTGTGGTAATGGCGTATACTTAAAGTTAGAGTTTTTGTTTTTTTTTAATGATTAAATAAATTATGAAGGGGGTTAAATGAAAAAAATCACTCTTTCATAACAAAGGAGAAATGAAAGTGCATAACCAAGACATCAAAGGCCCTCAATTTACTTAATAACCCAACAAAGGCAATATCAAAAATGAACGGTTTTCTGTGAGTTCCTGCAGAATGCACATACACAATGGGATAGACCTTATTCAGTGAATCACATTAAATGAGGCAATTCATATTCCAAACAAACAGAGGGAAAAACAAACACATATTCACCATTCTCCCATTTCCAATTTGAAGGATAAAAAAAGCAAAGGAATCAATAAAAAATAAATGTGTCCTGGCCCCACCCTCCAACCCTAAACTGCCCCTACATCTGAATAAAAAGCTGCTGTAAGAAAGGCCAGAGTCCATAGGGCTTTTATTGATGTGTTGTTGTTAGTTTAAACCTGCAGAAAGAAGCACACAGCAGCAAACTGGGTCTTTCATTTATAACTCATCCTTCTGTTTGATGTCACTGTCCTCCTCCTCAGTCGCAGCATCCTCATCTGTATCTTCCTCATGCTCGCCCTCTTCCTCTTCATCAGCCTCCTCCTCACCGTCTTCCTCCTCATCTTCCTCGTCTTCCTTACCTTCAGTGTCCTTCTTCTTGCTCTTTTCTTCCTCCTCCCTAAGTTTCCTCTCCATGTCCTCCTGCTCCTCCTTCATCTTCTTCTCTGGTCCCTTGTGCGCACAGAGGACAGGTTGTTTTCATGTTTTGAACAGGGACATTGTTAATTATTACTTCGCAGGTGTTCTCAAGATAATTGCACCCATCATTTTGATGTCATGTCACTTTTGAATGCTGCTGTTATGATTCAAGTTATGCTTCACACTCAGATGAAAATTTCCAACATTTTGGATTAAAAACATTTCTTCATATAAACCACATTTCAACTCAAAAATGACACATTGTCCAATGTCATTTCTAAACGTTTGTCACTACAGAAATTTCTCTATCTTATTTCAGGTACGTTAAACATACATGCATGAAATCATTGAAAGCTGATGTGCAAATGAAATTAGTTTTAAAATCAGATTTTCTAAGTCTAACTGACTCCAAGAGAACAGCTAATTTTCCAAAAGGAATGGCTTTTTCAGATTAATTCCTGCCTAAGGACACTTCAGCATGTGCACAGAAGGAGTCTGTTATCAAACAAGCGACAGATGGACCTAAGGTAATGTCTGACCACTTGACTGTAGTCCATGTCTTAAAACAAATTACCAAATCAGTTAAAAGTTTAGCTCCCATGCCAACACTTGAGATGATGGACTACCCTGTTAGTTAAACCGAGCTAGGAAGTCATCATTTCTTCATCCTGTATGTAAAGCACTTTGCTACTGTGTTTAAACAGGTGCTATACAAATAAAGTTATTATCATTGATATTATCTCTGAAATTTCACCTGGGCAGTGTTTTTTAAATTGACACACCAGTTGAAGGATGGAAGTTGTAACAGCTGTGGATCTGGTCTTTCTCTGAAACTGCAGCTGTTTGAAATGCATGCTGGGACACTTGTCTGCTCCAAATTCAGAAAATGGCGATGCAGAAACAATTATGTAATCCCTAGCTGGCTCCTTACTTAACATGTTTATTTAAAATGTAGGACCAACTGTGCTTCTAGGAATTAAATTCTGTGTCTTTGCAGTAGGGTTAGAGCTTTTGGCTACTTTTCTTCACTTCAAGTGAAAACTTGGTACTTATGATTAGTGTTATTGTTTTTGGTACTTAAAAAAATATATATTAGTGGTGGTACTTGATTAAAAAAATTAATCTAATTAATTAGAGGCTTTGTGATTAATTAATCTCAATTAATCACATATCAATATTTGACACAAGAAGCAGCATTTT
>JAPZDT010000020.1:3454656-3475263 GCA_029814675.1 Acanthurus coeruleus | reverse complement strand
TAAATCTGATTTGAGTAGAATTTCAGTGGAATAAACTTAATCAACAGGAACTAAGTTCAGAGAGAAATTACAGCCCTGGAGTTTGACTGCCTAACACAGATAATATTAGTCTTTTGGCAAAATATTGATGCAATAGAGGAGGAAGAATAATTTAAGTTGGTACATTTGTCAAATACATTTGTATGAACTGGATAATAAAAAATGGTTCTCATAATAGTTTAATTTGGTGTTTTTTTAAAATTAATGTGTGCCCACTATCATAGATCCCTAATTTAAAAAATCAAAACTAGAAACGTGTGTGAATCAGCCAGTGAGGGTTCAAGGCTTCTGCTCGAATGACTCATGCTGATCTGTCAGCTCCATGAGTCGGTTAAAAACATCATTTCTGGCTGATATTTTAATGTTTCCTAACTTTGAAGTGAGTACACTCTAAAAGGGTCTGATATATGCACTTGATAGCCACATAATATCAGGTTAAAAGACTCAGGCTGAAGCAGCAGTTTCCATGCAAAAAGTCAGCATCCTCTGCAGCTGATGATCCATGAACAGAATGATGATGATGATGAACAGACCTGTTATTACAACACAGAGAAGAGCTAAGTAGTTCTCACACTAGTCTTTATGATGAGGAATAATGAAAAGCATTATCTTGTTTGGCTGCTTTGCTAGGTTTTTTTGTTTGAAATTTTAAAATATCCTTTTAAGTTTAAAATCACAAGTGTTTCAATGTTATTTTTGTTTGCTGCAAGTCTTTAATAAAGGTGGACATCTTCCCTGCTCTCTGCTCACAGCTGTCTGAAGCAACTCCTTTGAAAATTAAGGCTAATAATTTTCACACAGTGTCAGTGCTTCTGCTGTGACCTGCCATTTGCAGTCTTGTCATAACTCTACTAACACATGAGCTAACTGCTGAGCCTCGGCATATACACTATAGAAATCCAATTACATTTATTTGCAAACACGCCATGATGACATATGATGACATTAATTGGTTGCTTTTTTGATGTCATGTCAGAATTCGTGTAATTTTTGAAGCATCTTTTAGAAACTCAGCACACAATACAAAAAAATAATAAAAAAAAATAAAACTTCCAGCTTAGTTAAGTATTGTAGGGAGTATTGAACTAAATTGTTCCCTCTGCCCTCTTTGTTTCAAAGTTTCCCTCTACGGGAAATTGTTCTTAGTTCCTAAAGTTTTTATGAACAAAGAAAGGAAGGAAGCTGCCTCTAAAAGAAAATTGATGCTATTAAATTAATTACACAGTCTGAGACTGACAAAGCCTCTGACGGTTTTTACACAAAAGACGTGCTTTCAGTTGTCTCTCACTCTCAACTCATCGCATACTGACACTTGGTCAGGACCCATTGATATTACTTTTAATGCACTACATGTGACATCTGTAAGCAGGACGCAAAGCTGTCCTGCCAGGGAGCTTCTCAGATTTAGATCTAATTTCAGGCAACCAAACATATTGTTAGGTTTAGGCAACGACTTGTTAACTTTGGCTTTTACTGGCACTCCAGTCCTGGTTTCATGGCTGACGTCCCATGTGTGACCCACCACCGCTCCCCTGTTTTTATGTTTTTCTGCTCTTTCTTCGTCATAGACAGCTGGATGGCATACTGGATGTTAATTCTCAGAGTTAGTTCATAGCCAAGTGTGTTGCACTTACGCAATATAAAAGATTAATTGATTAATCTTGATAACAGCACACATAAAAACAAGAGGCAAATTCCCTGTATGTCTAAATTTGGCCAGTAAAGCTGTTTCGTATTCTGATGAAGGAAATAGACTTTTTTCAGTCTGTAATGTCAACACATAAGCATGAAACATTGGCAGATTTAAATGTACAAAACTTGCTTTCATGTTATTTTAAACAAAGGCAAGTTTAATATTTAAAATAAGTTGAATCCTTCCTGAAACAAAGGCTTCAGTGATGTTTCTGTTTGTGTGCAGTAAAATACAAGTGGCAAACTGTGTGTGTCATCTGACTGGATGAGAAGCAGACAAACACAATTTAACTCAATAAAAGGAAGTCAGTTATGCAAAAAGAACAGATATGGTCACAAAAACCAGACATTCTGTTGTCTAATTGATTTCCAACTTCCCCTGAAAAAGTTATCCTTCAATGCACTGAGTCATACCTCTAAACAGAATTGGTCACCTCTGTTTAGAGGTATGTTTCAAGGTCCCAGTTCAAGGATTTTTTAATACTTGCCGAATAACCTGAGTGTGTCCTTATGGGGCTTGACTGCCTTCATCAGGAAATCAAACACAGTCTTCTGTTCAAAATGCTGAGAAATTTTATGTTTGCCCAAACAAGTGTCCTCTTTCCTTCTTGCTAATTTTGACTGCCCTCTACAGAGATATGACAGCATTAGACATTCAGGAACAAAGCACCTGATTTTTAACAATGAAGACTTTCAAATCCATCTCTAATTAAAAGTCAACTTTGGTTTGCACTTATTTTGAAGATCAAGTTTTCCAAAGCTTTCAAGCTGCACAAATCAATATTTTAAAATCACCAAGCAATCAAGTGATTATGTGAGTCACTGGTAAGTTTTTTTTTAACCAAGTCCCACTCTGTGAGGTATTTAAGTAGATTGACTGTGGCCCAAATCTTTATTGTTTTGCTCAAGTCACATCACTCCCATCATCCTCTGTATATGAGCTGTTGGTAGGCAGAGGAGGGACTAACACAACCCATTTCACATCTGTGTAAACGAGTGACCTAGCACAGGGTTGAGCAATGTTTGTGTCTGTGTTTTTTAAATGACATGCTCCACATATTTGTCAGTTGAATCTAAACAGAGAGAGAGAGGAAGAGATAAGCAGACACACACAGACACACACACACACACAAACACACACAGGAGAGAGAAATCCTCCCCCCAGATCATCAACAAAGTGATTGTCCTTTTATTTCATTTTTGCAAAAGAAGCAACAGTCCACTGTAGAAACACGTTAAAAGCTTTACAATGTGAAATTCAAAATATCGGCTTAACATGTGAAAGAGACGTAGAGATGAACAGAATTACTAGTTCAGCAAATAAAAAAAAAAAATAGAAAACTGAACTTTTTTGAGTAAGAGGCCCTTTTTGTCCAGATGTCAGTGTCGATGCTGCTGATATGAAAAAGATTAAGTGGGAATTAATTTTAAGTTGTGTTTGACTGGCACTTTGAACCACATGTTGCAGTGAGATGCTACGTCAACACTTTAATTTAGCTATTTCTGATTCAATGGAGAATTTGTCAACTTTATCATTTTCTCTGAATGCAGTTATTAATTCGATTATAAATTGAAACCAGTTCCCCTCATATTTAGAATGGTTTTCATTATGATCAAGTATTGGCATTAAATTTCAACAAAAACATATTGGTCATTTTTATAGTGCAGTTAAGTTTCTTTTTTTTAAGACTGCTTCCCAGCTTAACCTGCTCACCCTCTTGCAGAGTCTTCCTTGCTGCATCCACACTCTTTTTCATCTAAGATGACAGATAAGAATTCAAACACGCACACCATCCACAGAAGATTTATGACTTTTCTGTAGACTGCTGTGTTTTAAGCTGTAACATCCCCGCATTACTAAGGCTGACATACTGTACATACAGCAGTGTATTAGACCGAGATGGATTGTCTGTACAGACAAGAGCATGTGTTTGTATATTCCTTTCTTTCATATATGCATGTCTCTTCTTCAGGAGGAATTGCCAAAATGGCAGATATAAAACTGCAATCATCTTCTCAAAGGAAAAATTCATCAGCAGCATAGCACGAACAGCAGCATCAGCTCAGACTTGTCAGGATATTTTTCAAAGACATTTACATTTAAGGTCTGCATGGAAAAATTCCTTGGGCACAAATCTACTTCAAAGCGCCTGTAAAATAAGCACAGAATTTACCTCTATTACCTCTACAACCTATTTAGGGATGTTTTGTTCTATTTTTGTGCCTTACTAGGCAGCAAAGCAGGCTGATGGAATTAACAGAAAGTAAATATTTAGGCATGTCTTTCTGTTCAAGTTAAAGGTGCAGAAGACACAAATTTAGCAAGTTTATTTATTGTATAGTGAGTCATGTTCCCGAATGTGTTGCCCTTAAATAGGCATAGAGCTGGGCTCTGAGTGTGAATGAAGCTGGATTAACTGATGTAACTTCATGGGGATTTGTCAAAACAATTAAGACCACAAGGTGAACCAGTCTTTGATGGTTGTGGATGGAAATAAAGGGAGGGATTTGAAAGACTGGAGGTAAAGTTCTGAAGGTCTCTTGTAGTTTGAAACAAAAACACACACTTTTATGATTTATATGCAACTATGATATTGTAATATCATGATGTGTTGCTTTCAGATGGTTGGGGTCCTTGTGCCTGAGATGCTCAAAACACAACAAACATTCTAGATGGATGGTAACCAGGTTAGATTTTCAGTCAGCCAAGCTGTCTAGTTGGTCAAGTAACTATGTAAGTGGTTTCCCATGTGTTAGGAAGGATAGTTTGAGTTACTGATAATGACCCAAGTCATTAGTTTATGACTGAGACCAAAACTTAATAAAAAGGCATTTTTTCACCATATAAAATGAAACAATCATTATAATACAGAAGGGAGAAGCACTGCTTTGGGGCTGACACTCATGCTGCCGGTCTGTCAGTGTAATGTTGCCCTCTGTGTTCTTTCCCCTGCACAGGTAGCAGGGCTTATCTTCATCAAGCTAGCTCCAGGACGTCTCTAGCAGTTAGGTAGATGTTATGTACCATTGCACTCATTCGAGAGGTGAAGATATGATCCATTTTCAGGGCTTTGAAAAATATCCAACACCATGCCTTCATCATATATAAGTAATTTGGCTCAATGCTGCATTCAGGAACACTTTGTTTCTGTTAATAATGTTATCTGATGTTACTACTTCTTTGTAAGAAACAGATTTATGGACAAAGTATTTCCTGAATCCATTCAGAGTTAGAGAAGAAGTATCAACAAAACATCCGGAACAAACTGGGAGAACATGCATAAAACAAGCTGACATTTATTCTCTGAAAAGTAGGCTAACATAACATTATCAAACGGAGCTCATAAAGAACCTGGACAAGCTGTAAAGTCCCAGTCATTCTCTTAAACATGATCTTACTAAAACAAAAATAACCACACAAAAGTCCCACTTATACAACATGCAAATTTATTTCCATTGTAAATAGGACAATGACATCATTTCATAAATATACTGTTATCTAGTTTTCTATCTGTCACAGTGTATATTTTATAAAACATTTCAGTACACAGGGCCATTTTAATACATTCAGTTTAAGTTAACACACTTAAGTACTTTGCACAAGCCACACTAATAAATATCTGGACAGACCAGTTTGACTTACAGAGGAACTCTTTAGTAGAGAATCATCATTGCAACAGTAAAACATGGCTAAATTCTCACTAGAAGTAGACAAAGCCGATATGTGCTCAGTGCAGAGACAAAGCACAGGCAGGCATGGTTCAGCTGGTCAGTTAAATGATGAGAAAGACATTAATATAATCCTCTGAACTTTTAGCAAATGTAAAGTTAATAATAAAGTAACATTAGCTTGTATGTTTCTAAATCAAAATCATTCTGAATTCAACTAAAGACTGTTGACAGCCAAAACCAGCTGCCCAATGGGTGAAGAATTTCTGATAGTTACAAACCAACTACCGACTGACAAAACTATAATCATCATCCTTAGTAAAATAATAAAACAATGGTGAACATAATACTGATAGTTTGCACAATGTCCTGCCAGTAAGTGAGTGTTTGCCTATCGTGTAACTTCCTATAACAACAAATACTTTGTCAACACTGAATCTGCCCAACATGCATGAGTGTTACATTACAGGAACAAACCACCAGCTGTGTACTGAAGATCAGAGAAGTTAGCACTCAGAGTGAGTACATACTTGCTGTTTAACTATTTAAACATATAACTTGTGTCTTAAATGGTGATATTTACACCCTGCTTTACTGTAAATGACACAACTTAAGCCTCACAGTAAGTAGGTGGTGTGTTTTCTTACCAACTGTCCAGCTACTTAGTGACCTCCCTCCAGCCAGCATTCAACATTTAAGGTTTTTTGCACTTAAATAGGTGTAGTTTATAGATAACTGCTCATCGCTGCCCCACAAATCTACAGTTCCTCATTCATGGTGAAGCAAAGAGTACAGGTAGAAATACAAACAGGTTGTCCTTCTGCACTTAATGATTATCACTAAATGATAATGTTGTCTATGTTCTCATTAGTGACAGCTCAGATGGGTTACTTTAGGGAAAATTATATATTTAAACTGCTACAATACCCAAACAGGATGAAACACCATCACTTACAACAATTTAACTCATATTACTCAAATGTGGAAATCCCTCACACTGTTCCTCTAACAGAAGGCTGTAGGATTGAACATGTGAAGCTTGTTTTTCAGCTTTGATTTTCAATTTAACCTGGCCACGACTTGGAGAGAAGGTTATGCGGTGAAACTAGAGGCAAAAGCTGATTTTCTTAACGTGAATATTTAAACATACTCTGTATTTATACATGCGCCTTCAAATATGTTATATTTAATCAATATACACACAAGTGGGCTTAGAGTTGCCACTTGAAAATCCTTGCTGACTGCCAAAGACTTCAAAGAATCAACAGAAAGTCAAAGTATCAAAAAAGAAAATCTTAGCCACATGTCACTTTAATTCACGTTCTCAATCACTGTTTTATTTTCTTCGAACATTGGAGACATAAACAAACCAGTTTAAACCAGTGTTTGTCTTTTCATACATTTTCAGTCTTTGGCACCTTCTTCTTTTTCTTTCTGTTCACTTGAGGTTTAAGCGCCACCCGTTACCAGCTGCCCATTCTTGGCACAGTCACAGTTTTTCTTCTTCTTCTTGTTCTCCTGATCAGTGGTGCTCTGTGTCTGACCCAGGTCCTGGATCAGTTTGGAGTTAAGGAAGCGTCTGTAAGAGTCTTTTTCCATCAAGGTGTAAATCATCTTCTGAGCGTTGACAAAACAAGATGAGCAGGGACTCTCAACGTTCTGCCTGGTTTTATCTCTGGTTTCTGCATCTAAGTTCACCTTAAATGACAAAACAACAGAGGAAAGTATTGAGATGTTTAATCTAATTAACTGTAACTGTAATTTGACATTCTCAAAAAAAGACCATTTGAAGGGGACAGAAACAAAAAACAAAAAAGATATTGTTAGGAAAGTAAAAAAATAAAATTCACTGAATTCAAAAATTAAAAGCTTAGAAAGAAAAAGGATCTAATTTACATTTAAAAAGCCATTATAATGCAACAGACTGCTCTGGTGAAAAATTAAGCATCATACAAGCAAATTTACACCACCTGTTTATATTATCTTTTCATTGAGAGTAAACCCAAAAGACTTAATTTAGTAGTGTTCCAAATTCTCATCATGCATGCTAATCATCCGGCTCCATAAGGTTTTGATTAAACCATTGAATTTAAGCCTCTAAACATGATGTTGACTGAATGGTCATTAGAGTAGCAGTGCAATGCATGTTAATTATTCATAAAGTTTGATTATATAAACAACTTCAAGTATGCACTTCTTTGGAAGAGAATATTCAGATACATTTATTAGATTTTACAGTTTGTTTCAGGCTAAAACAATTCTTTTGCTTTGTGTTTTTGCCTTTTTAGGCATCTAAATGACTTGCTTTCTCTTCTACGTCTCCCACTAAGTAACTTCATCCGTATACTGATTAAGCTCACTGGTTTCGACATTTTAATATGACCTCTGCCATCATATGTCTCAGAAAAAAAAAAAGTTGTTACCTCATGAGGAGCATCTGCTTCAACATATTGCTGGTAAATCTGCTTCGCTCTCATTGCCATCTTGGAAGGTGCAGTCTTCTTGTAGTCTTCACAGGCGACCCAGAAATCCATGTTCTCCTCACTGAACTCTGATCTCAGGAAGATAGCAAAGACCATACGACCCACTGCCACAGAAGACAAAAAAATGTTTCTGTTTGAAATACAATGCACTTTACCCACAGACCCATGCATACAGGAGAGGAAGTTTGTCATAAAACATATTGGCTAAGCTGATTCATCCTGTACTATGAATCATCAACAACTGTGTAATAAATATTGTGATGTATTAATGTTCCTTAAAAGAGTACCAGTCAGTTAAAGTGGTCTAGTTAAGAGAACCTGCCAAAGCAAGTCAAATGCATGTAACTACCACAGTCCAATCTGAAAGCTGTATTTTTTTTTAAAGAGGCTCCCAGTAGCTCATCGGGTGCCAAAAACAGTGACACACTTCTTCTGTATCATTACAATGACAGCAAGACACTGAAAAAGTGCATTAAGCTGCATCTCAGATTGTGTTTCTCTTTGACTTAAATAGAGATCTAAAACAGAGATCTGTCTTCCCCTCAAAAATGTTTGAGTAACTGGATAAAAAAGAGTCACTTAAATTTTGTTTATCTTCTAAAGAAAAAATATGCATAAAAATAAAAATTAGACTTATTGTGCCAAAAACTGATAAATAAATAAATAAATTCTATCAGCGCTGGCATAAGTACCATAGGTGCAGCCTTTGGAGTGCATGGGGCCCAGAAGCTTTCAGGGGCCCATGAATGACGCCACTCAGCTAACCCTGCTGTAGGTCACGTAGACCATGTCGCCAAGCCTTCACAACAACTGTTCAACGGAAATATTCAAATCTTTTGTAAACATGAATGTCAAAGCTGTGTATACGACTCTACCAACCTGTGTATTAAATTTGGGGTGTTGTCTGTTTTGTACGTCCTTGTGGGTGTGTGCGTGTGCTTGAGTTTGTGCTTGAGTGTTGGTGCGGATGGGAGGCCCAATAAAAGTATTTGCATTGGTGCCAATCACCATTATGTAATGCTGCTGCCTAGCAGCAATAATTGCTGAAGATGGCCATCAAACACTGACGCATGCTTTTTTTTTAGCATCATCCCTTGGTCAGATAAGTCAAGGATTTATGGGATTTGAGTCTGGAAAGTTATATCCAGCAAGGGGCTTGATGTTTAATGGTTCTGTTATAGGAGATTTTAACTAGCTCCTTTTCAGAGAGAGAAAGTATTTTCAAATGGGAAAATCAGATTAGGGCTTTTGCAAAAGCACTACCACTTCAAGATTCTCCATTACTAAGAGGGCAGACCTAGAGGAGGAGACCTACTGAGGTCAAGATAAGATAAACAGAAGAAGATTGGACCAATAAGAGCTGGAGATAGAAAGGAGGAAGGAAGACGTGGATGATGGAGGTCAGCAGATGAGGTCATGGAACTGAGTAGGTCGGAACTCAGCTGGTTCCCTCAAGGCCATTGCTCCCCTTTTGTGTCCATGCACTCACACAGTTTAATTCTCAGAGGGCTAATGCATACACACACACACACACACTGTGCGTGGGTCAGCATGCCCCCAAGGGCTGATGAATAGTGCCTTGAGACACGTAGCAGAAGCCCAGAGCATGAGAACGTATCAGGAGCCTTTTCTTATCATCATGAGCACAGCACAAATGTGTCAGAGGTTCCCAGATGGGTGATTCTACTAAATTAGCACTAGATTAGCCATCTTGTTTTCTAAAGTCAATCATTTTTAATTTTGTGTTTTACAAAAAGTGAAAAAAGAGATTGAGCGTCACATTTGAGTTTCTCAATAACCTTACTGGCAACCATTAGTGAAGGATGAGAAGGTCAGGGCATTGTTTGGTAATATTTCCGTGATTAAAGCACCATCATGTCACATGAGAACGGTGATGTTTAGTTTTGAGAGTTTTTCACATAAATCCTAAGAGAGATTTTGACTGAGAACTAATGAGTCAGGCTCATTAGCCTTGCTCCAGTTCTGCTCGAGCTTGTTTAGCTGTGAATCGTTGATGAAAAACTTACATTCACTGCTCATCACGTGGCTAAAAGACTCCTTCCATTTCTCCACCTCAGCTGCAGTGGGCACCCTAAAATATGAGAAAGACAGATATTCTGAGTTTTTTTAAAAATGAAATACGCACAGAACCATTTTTGTGTAATTCACGCTGCACAGAAGCTCACAGAATTGCTGCTCCAGCTGTATTTGATCTGGTTTTATTTGAGAGCTTTGTTGTTTTTAGCCAAATGTACTGCAATTGGAAATTTTGGATTAAAAACATTCCTGTTGTGTACCTAAATATGTTTACTAAGGTGATTTTTGTGGCAGTACTTCCTCTATTAATCCTCATCCTTGGAAACATTGTCTTGAGACATATTTCCATCACAGCAAAACAGCTTTGTGTGAGAGTTTTCCTTTTGTTATAAGCTCCCATGATCAATAATAGTCACTGATCAATATTGGCATCAGATTTAATTACAGCAGCATGTATCTTCTGGCATTTCCTCCAACTAAGAAAAAACAGCATTGATTTAAAATAATGAATATCTGTAACTGCGAGGAAATCACTTGAATAACAGACGTCACAGAGACATTACATTATTGTGCTGTTAATGGAAGGTGTTATTGTCTTTGAATGACTACAGCAGAGAACTGGATGACTATTGATTATCCAAGACTGACTCAGAGTGGATTGGATGTTTCTGAAAAGGAAAGGTCACTATAAGTGTCATCACTGCTAACGTGCTCACAGAGAGCACTATTAGATTTACTGAGCTCACAGAGCCTGAGTGCAAGTCATTAAGGCCAGAATGAGCTCAAAATGTAATGAGTTCTCCAGCAAATGTAACTCATTTTTCAAAATTCATACTGTACCAGAAAGCACTAATTATTATTCAATGCGATATTAATCAAGAGGGCTTTTGAAATATTCCCCACAGTAACAAAAACCAACACCTGCAGCACAATTAAACACACGAGAGGAGATGTTGGCAGATTTCAAAATAAAACAAAGCAAGTGCTGCCGCTGAACCAAAAAATTCTTAAGTCAGGCAGGAAATCATATATTTATCAGCAAACAAAATGGCTGTTAAATAAGTGCGTCAGTGCAAGTTCTTGTTCGACGTCAGCACATTCATCCCTGTCCTCATCATTCTCATCGCTATGGGACTTGTGTCCAAACCTCTTGCCAAGAGAGAAACCCAAGTGGTTCATTTTCTCCATAAAGCACTGCGTATCATTTTACAACTGAGCAAATGCATCCTTTTTGCACTCATTGAACTAACAACCCTTAAGATATTTAAATAAGTTATTCCCTTTGCAGTGTTTATCCAGACAAAAACGTGAAATGTACACAATTTTTTAGAAAGAAACATGAACAGTAAATAAGTTCTTTTAAACACAATTCTCATGTTTGGAATTGCATCCCTTTGAGCTTCTAGAGGTGAAAAATAACCACTGTATTATTATTTTTTTTGAGTCATCAACAAACTGTACTATCAGAGATGAGTTTATCTGACCTCTTAGCAGCAGCGGCGGTGGTAGTCTTCTCTTTCACCTGCTTCTGATCTGCTCCTTGGGATTCAGGCTTTTGGAGTAAGAAGCTTATTTTGTGCTTGATGTCTTTGGCACTGTGGTGAGGCAGAAGAGAGGATGTGAGTTTCATGCATCTCAGATGATATCAGTTTATTTGCAGTAATAAAATCCACACAAAGACCTGGTGGTGTCAGGATTGTTTATGGAAACAAGTGGTTAGCCACTGGTTCCTCTTTCTATATTTAGCTGCTGGTTTAGCACATTTATTGTGTGCAAGTAAAAATGTTTCCCCTAAAATAACAAAAGATAAAACCAATAAAAAGCAACATGTACATAGATTTATCAACCTCTCTTACCTTTTCAAGCACGTAGCAGGAAGTGTCGCGAGTCCTTTACACATGGTGGAGTTTTAGAGATCCAAAGTCAATACTGTTGTTATATATGACACCAGGAGGGCAGCAAGCAGTGTGAGAGCTTTTATAGCAGCGCTCCTCTGTATTTGAAAGCAGGCTGCGGGTGTCTCCACCCCCAGCAGTGGTTTTATAGCTCCAGAATGCGGAGTGACAGAAAACTGACCAATCGCAACAAACACAGGGAGAGAGAAAGAGAAACAAAGTCAAATTAGGGTAGGTACAATCCCCAGAGATGGAACAGTGATAAATATTCTACAGGAGGAATTGGGTTTAACAGATATTTGGAGACTTGCAAACCCGAAGGATCAAGAATACATACTCTGCTCTGTAATTTTTATACTTGGTTTTGGTTTAGTTGTCAGCCTGGTAACAAATTACATTATAGGGGTCATAGCAATAACAGATCACACAGTGGTTAAATCACATATAGATCTACATATTGACAAATGTAAAATCAGAGGGTGGAGGCTGAACACAAGCCTTATACAATATGACCAGTTTACTGCAAGACTTAGTGGGGATATTTAACTATTTTTAGACATAAGCAGGGGAACAATAGAAAGATTAGCTACTGTTTGGGGTGCACTCAAAGCATTATAGTTCATGGAAGAAAAAGGAAGGTCAGGAGAAAGTACAATAAAACTGGAAAAGGAAATGAGTAAATTGGACACTTATTTTACAGAAATATACACCTCGCTCTCCAGCATCTTGCTAGCTATGTATTTTATTAACAATGACAGTGTGTTTGAAAACAACACAGCATCTAAAGAAGAGAAAAGGGACCAAATCGAACAGTAATACATTTTATGCATCACTCTTTACACTTTAGAACACAATTGTAGAAAATATCTTGAAACTTTGGCTTGACTCTGTTAGTTGTCAGTTAATATTTATCTTAGGTAAAGCAACCTAATGTTAGCTTCTTCCTGACTGAACGCTGTTTGCTTAGTGAACTATTACATGCACTGATGGCAACACCTACCTTGACAGGATTGGATCATTTAGGTTTCGTTTTTGGTTTTTAGGTTTGTGACAAATGAAATCTGTATTATCTTAATTTGCCTTTATGAGACAGTAACAAGTTTTAAGGGGAAAAATAAGTCATGGCATTGACTGCTAATTTCAACCCCATTTTGCCTTGTTGGATTTAAAAAAAAAAAACAGAAGACATGTTGAGATGGTTAATTCTAACTGGAGGGAGTCTTTTACATTCAACAGTTGCAGCCTCAATCATATGTAATCAAATGAGATCGAGTTATATGTAGACAAGTGTGACGCACACAAAATGTATGGTGACATTTGAGGTAATTTGATATTTGTTTTATTGTGGGATAAAATGTTTTTTTTTGTGAGAAACACTTTGCTTTGTATTGTAATGGCTGCTTTTTGTAAGACTGCATAATAAGCTGCACCAGCAGGGGGCAGTGTGGCGCTTGGCTTCTCTCTTGGGACTCTCTTTATGAACGGACTTCTCGTCGCTTCCTCATTCTGCCAAGCGAAGTTGCAGTGAAGAGAAGCTATTGCGCCTGTCTCATTATTTCTTCTGTTATTACAGGACTCTGATCTGTTTATGAGTCAACAGTCTGGGACTTGTAACACAAGCAGATGTGAATTTCAATTCTGAAGAAAAACCCTTCAATTAATGCACACATGATCATGAGCATCACCTTGCTTTTTATTTTGCTCCTTCATTTCCATGTGACCTCACAAAAAATCTGTAGTCCTGAACAGTTTTTCCTTTTATCTGCCTTAAAGCAGTTCTTAAAGCAGCTAAAGAACCTCTCAGATCTGAGGCCAACATGCGAAGGCATTTAAAGCATGGAGGGCTGCTTTTAAAGGTTCACGTCAAAGGACAAATGAATTCAGTGTTGCCACTTTTCAAAAATTGACTACAATCAGAGAGGATGTCATAATTGTTGTTTGTGTGTTTGGGAAATGGTCCTCTAAATGATAGATGTGCCGATTCCCTATAATCTACTGAAAAGCATTTTTACAGTTCTCAGCACACTTTAATAAAAAAAAAAAAACATACAAATAGAACAAAGACCACTTTTATTTCCATCAAATTACACTAATAGGAAAATGTTATGTAAAATCAAAAAATCAATTTTTTGGAAACACTGTTGTTTTGGAAGACTTATTATATGTGTCTTTTTTAGAAAGGGTGTAATTATCAGGTAAAGAGCAGGGTTTTTCTGACTTCACACAAGGGGGCTTTGTTGTGTTGTGGCTCTAACTCATTTCAGCCACCAACTTCCAATGAAGAAGAGGAAAAATTTCAGATTTGCGCTTGAGAGGACATACAAAAATACAGGATGCCGTGGTGAAAGACCAAAGACCAGCCAAAGAGACTGATGAACAGAGTTGTGTTTCACTTATTACCAAAAACTATCAAGATCTAGCTTTTCTAAACTAGATGACAACATCAAAGAGCGAGCTGGTTGACGCCAACAGACCTCAGAGATAGCTGCTTTTAAGAAGTTAAAAAATAAAACGTGGCTGAGCCAGTAAGTTATCTTCTCTCACACACTCATCTCCAGAGCTACACCTCCAGGGATCAAAATATATTGTCTCAGTAATACAACACATAGAGAGATGAACTAGATTAATGAGCTTGAAGTTGGGACTGGCGAAGCAACATAATAATGACTTTTTTTAGTATTTTGTTTGTTTTTCTTATTTCACATACCTCCATCATTAAATGCAATGATAGCAGTCCTGCCATGACCAAGAGGGTGGAGCAGTTAAATTAAGAGGAACCTTTTTGTGGTCAAAAACAATGTCAGTAGGTTTTTTTGAAATGTATAATGTACAGTAGCCTAAAAATAAAAGAAATATGATATTGAAAAAACATTGGAAATACTGTGTGTCCTCTCAGTTATTTAGAGAAAAGTGTCATTGACTGTACTTGACAGCAGCTAGCTGGCTACCCAAGTTACACCACAAAGAGCCAGAGATAAGGTGAAGAAAACTGGCTCTAGTTCCTGGTCATGGCCAGACATTATGTCCCATTTTATTATTCATAAATAAGTTTATAGCTGTTTGGGCCTCATCTATGCTGCATACAATAGAACGCTGACATCAATACTTCAAACAAGATTTGATTTGCAAAAATAAGGTCAACTGAAATAAAATTAAGGTCTTAATTTACATACACATTAATTAAGCAGATATTTATACAAGAGTTAGCAAAAAGTTGGCCTTTAATAGTTTAATTCCTCTGTGTGCCTTCCGTCATGGAAGCTTTGGTTATGAGCTATGACTCGTGATCTTCTGTTGCTAACTGGTATTCATCCAGACAGTAGGATATGACATGAGCAGCCAGAGGCCAGGCTTTCACTGCAGCAAAGTGATGATGGCCCTGTGTGCTCCTCGCACACACAGATTGCACCTGAGAAACCAGCCCCATATCTCAACAGGAGATTTCAATCCCACCTGCAACTCATCAGGTGCTGCAGCAGCACACAGAAATCCAGGCGTTTGATAAGACCCGTTGATGGACAGCAACAAATGCACAGAGAGGAGTACAGACAGAATGGAGACTGTAATCAAATTTACAGAACTGAAGCTTTTAAGTTCACTCTTCTCAATCCAGCAACGGGGTGGCTGTTCCAAGAAAAATGGAATCTGACTTCTTTGATGCCCTAAGGTGAAAAAACAAACACTGATCTAACATTTCTCTCTCCATATTACACATGTTTTTCTCTTTTTCTTAACCACCATTCAAATAACGAATGAACTAATAACTCCTTATTTGTTGTTACTGTGTTGGCCAGCTACCTCAGATCGCCCTTGTCTATAGGTCACAGCTATTGATCTCCAGTGTCCATTTTTTTTATATAAAGAGGAAACAGAGTAGAAATCATTCTCTTCCACATTTTCAGCTGCAGGCTATTACAGCAAAACATCTCAACACTCTGTTTTGTTTTGAGTGCAGAAAAACATTGGCTGCACTGCAAGTTATTTTTATAAACAGACTTGACTTTGAGGAAGCCAACAATCTGTGTATTGCACACAGGTGTTGGTCACTTTTGGCATCCTGTATATTGAGGGAGTAAGGGCGCCGCCTTAAAACGTGTACAGTGCACTCCTCTTCAAAACAACAAAACAAGGGGTAGGGGCCTGTTGTAAGTAAGCATGGCACCATTTTAACAGCATTTATTTGGCTAACACACCACCAACAACTAGGTGGCAGCGCAGAGTCAGTTGTCTGTGGTAGATCTGGAATAAAATGCCACAGGATATCAGTATTATCCTGAGAACACGGAGGCAATAAATCTTTTCAAGAAATGCTGTGAAGCTCAGGGTAGCTACAGACATGAGAAACAAGCTAAATCAGTGATCGAATGTTGTTTTTATGGTTAAAACCAAGGCGCTTATGACCTCGTAAGGCTGGCTCCAAAAGCAAGTTGATCCCCATAAAACCCCATATAATAAAACCCAACTTCACAGCAAACAAAAAACATTTTTTTAACCCTTGTGTAAAAAGTGATTTTGGTCCCAACATGCAACTTTCCCAGCTGTACATGGAGAGGATTTTCACTTGTGGCTGTAGTGATACAACAGTACTGAAGATAATCACAATATCTGAAAATACTATTCTGTTATTGTGTGTAAGAATACCTATAAAATTGCTGTCTTCTCTTCCAGTTCTTCCTTTGCCATAGTATGTGGTAGTAATGAACATTAGCACTGGTTGCAAGCTTTTTTACCCTTTTGGTTACAAACTCTCTCTCCACCTCCCTGCATGAGTGTGATTCCGTTGCCAAAAAAAAAGACAAAACAAATTTCAAAAAGTCAAAAATGAATTTGATCGATTGCATTTTTTTCTTCCAAAAAATTCTACAGAAAATGCATTACAACCATTTGGCCACAATGACTGTGTAGTAAAAAAATCTGAAATGAGACAGCCTTGAAGCAAATGTTCCCTAAGCTCAGCAAAAGCAAACACGAGGCTTTTCATCTATTCATATACACTTTTGTGGTACCGTAATGTTTGCTTGATTCTTGATGTGACCTCAGTATAACCCTGGAGTAAAATGCAATGGCTGCCTCTGGGGTCACATCACGTTCACAATTTTCCTGATGGTTTCAAAGGTCAACAGGTGCCAAGGCAGCATCATGGCTGTGGATATGGACCCTCATAAACCACACTGGGTGAAAGCCAAAGGCCTCGGTATAGTGGATTATAGTCTAAATAAATTATTCGGCTCACGCCTCATCTCCTACCTACTGATCTCACTGCTTCTCAGAGGAAGGACAGCAGAGCCTTACATAAGCTCTCCACTTCACTCCCATGGGTTAGGAGGACAGTTAGCGAAGGATAATTGCATATCTTATATGGTCAAGAGCTGTATCTGTCACTATCAGAGATACTCAAGGTGACGGATACATCTGTCAGGCAGGATGTGACAATTAAAGGAGAGCAACTAGCAGCACAGCTTGTTTACTGTGCTGCATTTGCAATAAACTCTTGAGAAAACAGGAAGCAATGGCTTCCAGCGTATCCAAGAGACCACACAGCAATACTGAAAGTAAATGGGAATCTAACACTTCATACAGACAGTGAATAGAAAGGACATTAACTTAAAGTGACTTACATGTGAGTCACCAGGTAGGTGATGCTATGCACGATAGGCTGCATTCAGACTGCAGGAACAGGAACCTTTCAAGGAACCCTGTGTTCTGACCAGTTGAGCTAAGTAAAATATTTAGTTCCTGGGCAATTGATTTACCCCCAAATAAGTCTCCACTTGGGAAGTAGTATTTTCTGAAGGCCCAGGAACTTTGGAGGCGCAGCTTGCAGTGCTGAACATTTCTTATTGGCTGAGTACTCCCGGTGCTTTTAGTTCACCGGTTCATGTTTAAAAAACAGCATCTGTGCGCTCACTAATGTTTACTTTTTCATTGTGCTTGCACTGTTGTCTTTGTTCGAGAATTGTTCAAGATGGAAATCCAGAAGAAAAGGTATGACCGCTGGACTGAAGACAAGGTCTTAACTTTGCTCAGCATTTATGCTAAAGGAGACATACAGAGGGAGTTAGAGGCAAAAAAGGTATATGCGAAGATTTCAGCAAAATTGGCAAAACAGAGCATTGTCCACAACTGAAGCAGGATTACACAGAAATCAAGGACCATAACAACCACGGTGGCTTAGACAGGAGGACAAGCAAGTGGTTCGAGTGGCATGATACACTGATGGGACACTGGCCGGCTTTCAGCCACCTCATTGTCAAAAGGCCATGTAAGCAGAGGCTGAGCAGAGTCCTGATATATAGGAGCCATGTTTTGCCTTTAATATGCAGTGATGTTGACCAATTCCATGCTTTTCTTTACCTAGCCAAAAGCTAATTTTAGCTCTGTGCCAATGTTAACCGCCAAAGGTACAACCCTGTTTCGCTAACCAAAACTTTTTTAATCGGTTGTGCGAAATGGCCATGTTCATGTCCAAACTGATAACCGAGCCCTACTGTATATTCTTTTTGATGTGCTTTTCAGCTGAAATGAGCCAAACAGAGCCTGCTAATGCTAGTTTTTCTGCCCCTGTTACCACCAACAGCCTTACTGTGTACCTTGTCCCACTCAAGGTAATGGCACATGCCACAAGACACGATATTGGTGCCTTGGAATGTGTGTTGCATTGTCACATTGTGCTGTTCTATTCATTGTGGTGTTTTGGATGTGTCTTTCAACTTAGGGAAGGGAGAGAGACAGCTGCTTCTTGATGCACTGAGGAAGATGGAGGAGGCAAACCGGGCCATCATTCAGCAGGGACAGCTTCGAGTAGCTCACGCTGGAGGCTCAGGCAGACATTATTGTGCTAAGATGACAAGAGCTGGCCTTCCTCCAAATGCTTACAGAGGGACTTCCAGAACGGGTTTCTAGCTGTTGTTGGTCAGGGTGCACAGTCATTGAGCCAGAGGACCTCCACTGGCTGACCACTGGACTGATAAAAGACTGAAAAAATGCCTTTTTAGCTGTGCATGCCATTGCACAATTTTCTTTGTATTTTGCACCAAAAATACTTGGTTTAACAAAGTAATGTGTCTTTAGTTGCTATCCTCGCCCTGATTTAATTTACAGGATGATATATTTTTCATTAGGGCAGGATGTTTTTTTGAGATTATGAAACTAGGAAATTTTGACATGCGTGTACGGGCATGGTACTGGTACACACTAACAGTAGTTTTTTATCACATCTCCCCAGTTCCTCTTGATGCCTGTGGCAGAGGTACTGAAGTGTGTCCTTAAATGAAAGTTCTGTGGCATTGTTGAAACCATGGTTTCCCACCACCCTGTAGCTCTATTATGCACCCAGACGTTGGCCGAAACAGGGCGCTCTTGTAGTATTCACATATTTGAAAAATACACAGAGGTACCAAACATAAGCTGATTGTGGTCTACAGTAACATTACTCCCAATATTGATTTTCTTGTTATATTAACTTCTTGACATGGTTATTTGACACTCATCTTTGTGCCCGATGGTGAGAGTGTATCGCAGCTAGCTCATGATCAATCTCTGTAATGGCTTGTAAAATCTGAGTTTGTGCTTTAAGTCAAGCAATTCTGGCATTTTGAATCCACTTTGCAGCAATTACTCGCCTCTTTGCCAGGGTGGATTCAATGAATCCATTTGCAGTGTGATGAGGCACAATCAGCAAAAACACTACCTGAATTTCTTCCATGCTTACAAAATGCTCACAAAATGATGATGCCTACCTTTACATCACTCTCAATGGCGACTTTTTAATGTGGAAATGCTACGTATAAGTTAAAGATATGTTTTAAATCTAAGGTAACAGTCACAGAGTAGGCGTTCACTGAGTAGCTGTTTTTGAATTATTATTTGCTACCCATAACTTTGAATACACTTAAACGTTAAAATATATAGTGCGTTAAATTTTGGGTTTGTGGTTGTCAACAGCTTTACTGGTTAATAATTATGTAACACAGAGAAAACATTCCTTACCACAGCAGGTGTTTCCTCATCCTGTTAATAAACTGAAACTTTAGACTGAAAGCCAAGCCAAGCAGGCCAGAGAAACTGAATTTGTATCTTTTCAAGAGCAAGGCTCAGGGTTCGAGATTATTTTTCATTTCTGACCATGGGAAATTTGTTATTCAGTAAGGGTTCACATAATAACAGACTACACAAGGCCATCAATATCAAAAAGTTCATACCAAGTACAAATATGAAAAGAGTGTAAATGTGCCAGGATAGTGCAAGGAATGCCTTCAGAATACTGTTTGCTATTAGACATATTAATTTCATTCTAGATAGAACACATAGAGATGGAGTCTCTCTTTAGTATTTTGAGCAGGTGCCTTTAACTGATACCTGTAGTTGATATCTTAAACTTCTTCTGTAGGGGATGCTCCTGGCAGTTGAATATAGCATTACCCCCCTTGGACTTGCTTGCTATATATAATAACCAAATTTTTCCTGACACCTTCCCCTT
This sequence comes from Acanthurus coeruleus, assembly GCA_029814675.1. NCBI lineage: Eukaryota > Metazoa > Chordata > Actinopteri > Acanthuriformes > Acanthuridae > Acanthurus > Acanthurus coeruleus. The sequence continues at coordinate 3,454,969 of JAPZDT010000020.1, read as the reverse complement.
AAAGTTTAACAAGACTTCCAAGCCTATTCATATATCATAATATGTAGGTTTTATGTAGGTTTCTAAACCAAGCAGCATAGAGATGGTTATAAAAGATTCAGTAAAACTTCTGTAAAAGAGGGTTACAATCTCAAAAGATTTAAATGAATGTTTGTTTTTCCTCAGGAAAAATACCTCTTTAATGGACCTTTTTTAAATCAATGATGACATTTAAATATCATGATAATTTATGCTATCATTTTGTTATTTTGCCTTTGATACTTTTCAATGGAAAATCAATCTTTCACCTAGCAACAAAGTTATCTATCACCAC
>JAPZDT010000020.1:3393627-3403729 GCA_029814675.1 Acanthurus coeruleus | reverse complement strand
AAGATTATTTTTACAGACCATTTATAAAGCTTTCACTACAGTAAAGATGCTTCGCATGATTAAATGGCTTGGACCTGAACTGAACAGGGACCAAGTGTTACTTGGTCAGGTTAGCAAACGTTTTGAAATTTGTTTTAGTTCTCTGAATTGTTGGCTGAACATTAAAGAGGTTTCTCCAGTTGAAGAAAAGTAAGAAAATAACATGAATTTGAGTGGCCACAGTAAATTTATCCCTCATTCAGAATTTGCAGAAATAACCAGAATCCTCTTTGAAATAAGAAAAACCACTTCTTAGTCATAAGTTAGTGGCATCACAGCTCTCAGTTTTCTGAGGGGTCTTTAACCATGATATAACCACAGTGGCTGCTTACTCATTTCTCTAAACATATGGGTTTGCTTTACAGTTGACCACAAGAGGGGTGTGGCACATTTCACAGGGTAACTGATTACACTGGAGCATTTCACTCTGTCTGCACCATCACATGCATCCACACAAATGCTTTGCATGTTTTGAAAGCATTGGTCATCAGACAACTCAAGCTCACAGCATTTTAAAAAAAAACATGGAGAACAAAAAAGTTCAGACTTGTGACCAAGAAGGTTTTTGAACAGCCTCTGTGATGCTGTCTGATTTGCTCTAATTAAATAAACTTACATTAAATGAAATTAAATACTTATCTGCTGAATTGGACTCAATGACTGGTAAAAATTATCTGACAGTTGAGGTTTTTTGTTTACAGCTCGTGTTGAAGAGATGGAGGACGATCTGAATTGCAGGGTGTGCTATCAGCAAAACCTACAAGAAGTAACGAGTGGGAAGTGTCGAGCAAGAAGAAAACACATAAATTAACACTGAAGACACAGACAAACTAAAAGGCTTTCAGAGATAAATGATGAAAAAACAACTGATAGATGAATTGATAGTGAAAATAACCAACAGTTGCTACCCTTATTTCTCCTAAATTAATTCAAATAGTGGAAATATATGGAGCTGAGAAATGCCTCTCTGTCCTGAAACTTGCACTCCTATTTGTTCTTCGCTGGAGAACCAACGGCACAGCTGATAAGATTGTTGAAGATGGAGCCTGTGGCCACAGCTAAACACAGGCTCTGGTGTTCACACAGATCCTCCTAACTTGCAGTGTGGATGACGGCAAGTACAGGCTGTTGATGCTTCTAATAACAGCCATACCATGAGATAAGATAGCAGAGCAGAACAGAGGAACTCTTCTGCCTGCAGTGTCCTGAATTTCAGTAACAGTGCAGAGAAGACAGTATGTTTGTGTGTGTGTGTGTGTGTGTGTGTGTGTGTGTGAGTGCGGTGTGTCGTATGTGTGACATCTACTTCTGTCTCTCTGTGAGGTTCCTTCGTTGTTAGTATATTTCAGGCTGTGTTTGACTTCTGGTTGAAATAATCTCAATGGAAAAGAAACAACTGCTGGGAAAAGTGTATCCTGGAGCATCCCTCCTCTTTTAAATGTGTGCATGTGTGTTATGTCTTTTCTGTGGGCAGTGCCATTTGTTTGAGGAAATCCTTGTCCTTCTGTGTGTGTGTGTGTACGTGTACGTCTCTCCTTGTATGCACATGGCTCCAAGCATCCATAACTGTGTTTATATGAACCAGAGTTGGTGTTTTTTTTGCTGCAGGGGTGTGTGTTTCTGTTTGATAAGTAAGTTTGTGGCAGAAGTGGCAGTCCAAGACAATAAAAAGACCATTTTCTTGACTCTGCAGGGAGCAGGAATGCTGTGGTCATCACTCTGATGCCCACATTACTGTGCGCAATTTATCAGAAAACCTTTATAGACATAGTAGAAGTACTGACCTTGTAGCCATCTGTGGCCATCTTTGTTAGTTGTGGATGACGGGGAATAAAAAAAAAAAAAAACTCCTTTCTTACAAATAAAATGTTAAAAAGAGAGAGATTTTCAAAAGAAGGAAGTGTGGAAATAGAGATTCATGCTTTGGTCTCTAATTCTGGACACATAGCCACTTATTGTACATTAACCTGATTGAATAACACTTCTAGTTAAGATGGCCCCAGTGGGAGTGAAACTATGAACCCTGAAAGCTATGGTGATTACTCTACCCTGTTAGCCACAGCCCTGCTCATGAATCATAGCAGATGACACCACAGAGCTGTAACTCACGCAAGTGGTGAGAGACAATGATAGCCAGTTACATAACAGGCATTTTCCCTTTACCAGACTTGTGGTCGAGAAGTAAATAAGAGCCAGTGTCACATCCAAACAACCATAATGGCCAGTAATGAGAAACTGATCTCTGCCAGGACGAACAGGATAAGATTTACTCTATTTTCCCTTTATGTCTTCTTTACACTGCAAGCTTTGCATTACAGTGATACAAACATGACTTTATTTGTTGCTCTTTGCATGTATTGAGAGGAAGAAAACATTATTGGCACATATTATTTTGCTGAATATACTAAAATATTCTTATTTCTAAGTTTTAGGATAATAAATTGCAAAACAGTTTTGCATTGACTGTTACTGTTGATTAGTTTTATGATGTAGTGTATTGCCTGCAGCAGTGTGTTAATATAAGGAGCCAGCTAGCAAATGCATTTCTGATAATGTTTCATTTTTTGTCTTATTACCTCCTAATAAAATAGCTTTTTAATAGTGATATACTAAAAATCCTTGCATGGAAGTTATGGATATGCTCGAAGTTATAATGGTGGATATTGGTGATTTGTATTCAGTTTCACAGATTTTTTAACAGCACAAGCAACAGGACCCTGCTGGGAAGTAGCAGGGTCCAGTTTCTAATAAAGGAACTACATGGTTTCAGATCAGTGCATGGTCTCTTTGCTGCAGTTTAAGCATTATTGGATGCATTTCCCATATTGGCATCCGTATTTATTTGTTAAGCTGATAGAAAAGTAGGGAGTTTGTAATGCCTCCAAGCCGGCAGTGGCTCTAGCAGAAGGCATTATCTTGTCTGTCCATTCAGCCTTCCATCCGTATGTCTATCCATCCCACCAGCTCCCCCAGTCCTATCACAGAAATAACTTGAGGGAATTTCATCAGTTTTGGCTCAAATGTTGACATGGATAATTGATCAGATTTTTAAGTTCAAACTTTGCTGCGACATCATACTGTTCTTCAAAAATCCCTCATTTCTCACCATTATTCAAGCTCTAACTCAGGAACAGAAGGGGAGTTTATGCGTTTGGACTTCATTCCTCAGACAAGTGCATGCACAGAGTAGAATTTGGACCAAATACCGACCCTGCTGGTGATGGCATTATGCTGCATGGGTCCTTTTCAGCTGGAGCGACTTGTGGGGCAACTGCAGCAATAATCAATGAAATCAAGCTCTTTTGGTGACTTACTGAGAATGCAAGTTAGCTTTTACATGATATTATATTACTTTCTGTTGCCAGATGATGTTGACCACAGGGTAAAACCATGTAGGAGAATGACTGGGAGTGCATCATTTTTAAACAAATAACTGAAAGCATGCTTAAAATATGAGCAGAAATTATAATGATGACCTAAACATTCTTTAACTTCAGAATAACTTCTAAACGTTAAAAGTTCACTGCAAATGTGTAAGCGGGCAAATAACTTTAATCCACCTGAAAATGTGTTAAATGACTTGAAGATATCAATGCATAGACTGTCACAAGTTAAACAAATCCACAAGGAGGAATGTGTGAAAATCCCCAAATCGGGATGTGCCATACTGAGGCGAACACTTCCAAACAAGAGCTGGGAGCTGCAAACATACCATACCTGAAAATATTGACTCAGGAGATTAAATACTTTATAAACAAATGCCTCATCTTTGTTTCTAGAACTGTGGCACTTCAGCATTAGCATTCAGGCTGCAGCTCCACACAATGCAGCAGAGGAGTTCCACTACCTTTAGGCACTTTATCTTTTTAAATAGAGAATTGTGATTATATAGTCATGTGTTGAAATCCCCTTTCAGATTTGAAAGCTTTATTTACCTAAGGCCTGATGGACTATTATAGTGTATAATCTTCTCATTAAGCTGCCATGAATCTGCCTCTGGGTACTCCTCAAACCTCCCTTGTTGGCAGTTGCCAGTTTCTAATCCCTAACTAATACTCCCCTTGTAGTACTTGATATTTTCATGTATACTTAGCCTATTGTCAGCAGAGAAGGAAGTGGACTGTTCCTTAAAAGCATGGCATTTCTCTAATCCAATGCTGATTACCCTTTCATAAAACAGAACTTCACTTTTGTTGATAATAGTAAGAAAGTACATAACACATTTTATATGATCAACTTTTATTGGGCTTTTAAATTTGAACTCCTCTGATGATACCCATTGCAATCCCCTGTTCAACTAATATTTCACCATGAAGGCTTTTTGATGTGCAAAAACAGGATGTTCACCTTTTACTGCCTGTCAGATACATTGTGGGTGACTTTATTAAACGGCCAATTAAGCTGTAAGAGCTGATAATCTTTTACTGTGTCTTCTGAAGGGCTTTATCGTGACAGTGCGTGACTACTGAGCCCATTCTGTATCCAACCACCTTTTCTAATTCAGAGATTTCTCTCTGTAACCGGCTGTCTAGCTTTTTTTTTTTTAACTCCTTTTTGTAGTTGTCTCTCTCTGTCTGTCTCTGACTGTTTTGTGTGTGTGAGTATATGAGTGTGTGTGTGTGTGTGTGTGTATGTGAGTGCTTTTGGCATTATGCGTTTATGTTCTGGGTTTGTGGAAATGGTCCAGCTCTTGACTGGCCTCTTGTTGAGGTTTCCAGTCCAGTGTCAGGTGCATTGCTGTGATATGGAGGAATGTTAGCAACAGGATATGTGGGGCGTGACAACAGGACTTTACAGCAGTGTCGAACAGGATAGCATGACTTTCTGAACTAACAGTCCAAAGGAATAACAAAACACTGAATGTCTACAGGTGCCACCCGACATTAAAGCTACTGTAGTCCCTAGACACATGCACAGTGTCATGTTTTGTGTGTTTTTGTTGGGAGTTTGAGTGGAAGCTTGAATCGGCTGTCATTCATTTTACCAAAAATGACATGATTTGTATTAGTATATCACTGTTAAAATAGCTATCTGTTTACAGGTTGTACTTGGTTTTTAAAAATCCCGAGTTGCATGTACAGCAGTAAAGTAAATAAGCTGACAGCTTGTCTTGACTTTCTCTTTTTTATAACCTTATGAAGTTGTTGGATTTTTTTTTTTTATCATCTCTGATCCCACCATCCTCTTTAGATTTCTTAAACATCTGCTTTTGTTTTTATCCAGACTAGTTGATTAGAGAAAGACTAACAGATGAAGAAACCCATTTTATTTTAAGATTTGTCTTAATTATTGACTGAATTAGCATTTTGTTGTTTGTTTCTCTCAATATCATGCTGTGCCTGAGTCAGAAAAGTGGCCCTTCAGGCTTTACATTCTGCTCTGCTCACACAACAGGTTTTCTTGGTACTGATATAGGTACTCAAGAGCCACCTCATTCAGCAATTAAGATCTCTGTGGTACTGATGTTAAAATTGTCTTGGAAAAAAATGTTACTTTATTTGGCTGCAATAGAGCTTTTGCTTACACTCTTCCTGTTAACAGCTGTCACCAATGTACTCTGGATGTAATATTGACTCTGCGGTTTAATTGCTCACTTGTCTTTCATGTGAAATATTAAGTCAGTGTCAGGAAATTTAAGGCCACCTTGATTTAGGTTTCAACAGGCTAATTTCATGCAACCACCTAAGACAGTTAGTAAGTTTTGCAAATTAATTATTTCATCTTTATACTCAAAGATTCTTATGTTGTGAAAGTTATACATTTTCAGTGTTTCCCCTACCATTCAGCTGGGGCAACCCTCCACCCCCCAAAAAAGAAGTGCACAAAGCATGTGCTTCTTAAATACATTTTGCTGTCCTGAGTCGTGACTGCTTTTATTGTGTGTCCCTACCAAGGGCGCAGCTTTTCCATCCTTACACAGGCAGCTAAGAAAAGGATCGAGTTTGATTGACAGCAGCCTGAGCTGGAGTCAGAGACATACGTTCAGCACAACACCAAAATGGAAATGAGGGAGTGTTGACCACAGAAGGAAAACATGACTAAAATATTGGCATTTTCCAATCACAATGTGACCCAAAATGCCATCTCCCAACCTACTGCTCCTGAACCTGAGCCTTTCTCCTGGTGGGAGAAGACCAAAAACCGAAGATTTTTGTCTTAGTGAACTGTAAATTGTACAGTGAAAGAAAGTTACTCATTTAAACTATAAATCTGCCAATGTACTCCTTGTAAACTGCATCCATGTTGTGCTGAAACAGAAAGCTTGTCAGGTGTTGCAGTAGTAATTAAAGGGGCCGTGGCTTCAATTGGCTGTGATAATAAATGAATTTTAGCTCAGGACTATAAGCAATTCCCTATTAAAACAAATGTAACACCCACAAGCTGTTGTGTTGATGTTATTAAAAGATAACAATAAAAATTAGGGTCTGTTTTTTACATAATCAGTGGTTACATTTCATTTAACTTTTCAGCAAATGAATGTATCAAATAAAATGTATTCTGAATGAAAGAAATGTAATGTATTCTTTATAGGCAATGAGGGCCATTAGCTGCTCACCCGTTATGCCTTTATACAGCAGGGCCCTGAAAATGAAATTGTGCTGGAAGTGATTTGTTGATACATCAGTTGCCTCTAAATTGAGTTTGTCTCTCTATCCTTTTGGGAAGGAGAGGGTTTTCTCCTCTGACATGCTTCAATAGGAGCAACGAAAAGCATCCATAACTCATCTCCTCCTGCTCTCACTGCTGTAGGTGGAGGAAAACTGATAGGGAAAAGGTAGAAGTAGATGTGAAAGACCGATGGAAAGGCTTAAATTACTTTAAAGCTAGGGTATAAAATGTATTTTAGTAGCATTTTTTTTGGTATATCTGTTGGATTTGTCTTTTTATCCCAAAGGCATTCTGTAAATCAGATGCTTTAACAAAAACAAAAAAAATCTGTTACCCTGTGGCTCTTGCAGGCCTGTATTAAGCCCACCAAATCGTTTCATTTGGCCTGAAAGAAATGACTTGATGACCTGTCTGCCTGTTTACCTTCATACCTGCCTACATTCTGTCCATGCACTCATGGCTATAGCCTTCTCACAAGCTTATATCAACATCAGATTGTATTGCTAAATAAGAGGGGCTGAAAAGGGACATAAAGATTTCTGTATTTCTGACTCATTCCTTTTGTTTTAGTGGGGATTTTGACATGTGTGTTGGTTATTATCACTATGTCAGGTGTTTTACTGACAAGTGGATGAGAGTTGGATACCATTTGTAATGACAATATACCCTGCAATCCTCAATGCTTTCATGTGGACTTGCCATCCAGTGGTAATCAGGCAGTGTCTATTCATGTGTTGAATATTTAAAAAAATTGTCAACCTCAGCTTTAAATAACCCAAGTGACTTACTTGCATCATTGTCTTTGATAATAAACCCATCTTTTAAAATCAGCCATCATATATTAGACTTTATGGAAAATGGTTTGTCTGAAAATTCAGCCTACCACAAAACTAACCATGTATGGATTTGTTTCTCAACAAATCTCCATCTGAACAACACTACATTTATTTAGACAAAGGTAGGAGACTGTCTAGATACAGAAATGTTGAAGGAAAGAATCAGATTTATCACCATAATATAAGTATTATGGTATTGATTGGACTGACAGCAACCTCTAGCTCTGAGCTGAGACGGAGAGAGCAGTCTCTTTTTCTTCAGATGTCATCATAGGTGTCCATTTTTCAGAGTTCGTCTGTTTCTGTTTGTGAGTCCGTACAACATGTGTATAGATGTTTGACCTCAGAGAGAACAGATGGAGAAAAAGAATAGAGATTAATAAATAAGTAGGAGGTAAGGTGGGTAGAGTGGGAGGCAGAAAACTTGAAATCAAGGACCTGAGACAGGGAGACAGTGACAGAGTGTTGGAGGAGAAAGTCTTTAACTATGCATTAACGCTTTGACATTCGGCAGAAAAATAGATCTCTCTTGTTTCCTACAGAACAGAACAGGATACTGTGCCAACAGTCTTGAAAAGACTCATTTATCATGCCTGAAGACCAAAACTCAGAAGTTTATTTATTTTTTTACCCGTTAGACAGTCCAGATGTTGAAATGTCTTCTGAGATATTTGCAGTTCCAAATGTCGCTTTTTATGTACAAGTGATGCATGTTGGACCAAACTAGAATCTCTACTATGATGAAGTCATTTTTGCAGTTGACTGCCAATTTTCATGAGATTAGTATCTGACAAAATGAGCTCATGAATTTGGTGAAAATGTGCTATTGCAGAATACAGCAACTGACAGCTGACTGCTTTAAAAAAAAAACTACCTTCAGACCCATAAATAATTGAATTGGATTGAAGGGGCCTACGGCAACAGCTTCACCTTTTATCGGTTGTTTGCATCAAATCTTCAGAGGCATAAAATGAAGGCATTTGTTCTTTTTATTGATGTTTCTTTGAAACTGGGCTGTTGGGGTCCACAAAAAAAGACACTTTGTTCTCTAAAGCATTTAGACAGTTGAAAAGACCCTCAAATAAAAGAACATCTTATTACAAAACTGTGGTATTTATCTGTGAATATGACAGCCTCTCCTCATCTGCAAAGGCTCTCCACCAAATTTTGGACCTTGGCTGCAGAAACTTTCTCCCACTCAGCCGCAAAAGCATTAGGCAGCTCAAACACTGATGTTCCTGGCTCACAATTCTGGCTCTTTCAAAAGCTGTCTGATGCGGCAGATTTTTGGGCTTTTTGAAGGCCATTCAAGTTCTTCCTCATCAAACTGGGAGAACCATTTCTTTATGAACTTGACTTTGTTGAAGGGGCATTGTCATGTTATAACAGAAGGGTTTTTTTGTTTCTTATGGCCCTTTACTAGGAGCCCTGAGCTGCGACCACTTTTTTTCTTTTTTTTGAACCATATTTTTGAGGTAGTGCAACTAAATTTTGAACTAGATGAACACGAGTGACTTGCAAAATTGAAGTGTTGGTAACTGACACAGTAGTTATTTCAAATTCCAAAAAAAAAAACAAACTCAGAATAATTTGTCATCAATCTCCAGTCAACCTTCTCAATACAATCATGGCTGTTGTTGATTTTGGAAAGACTTTTCTAGCTACACCCAAGGAACAGGGAGTGAGACAGGGTGGGCACAGGCAAGAGAAATGACTAATTGTTTCTGAAAAATATATTTTGCATTGTATAGCGTATTGAGGACACAGCCAATTCAAAAACAAGATGTAACATGGATCTATGTGCATTAAACCTGAGTTGGCTTTATTCATATGAGGTCTTTTTGTCCGTCAGTAGAGATTCGAGTCAACAGAGTGGATCCAGACTCTTAACTGATAAAACTGAGAAATATAGGTTAAACTGTAGGGCTTTTATAACACATCTTCACTCTCTCACTTTCTCTCCCTGTCTTTCTCTCTCTTTCGATTATTCCTCTTTCCATCTTTTTTCTCTGTCTTTCACCTTTTTTCCCTCCTGATCTCTCTCATGCTGTCTTACTTTCTCTCTCCGTACCTCTTTCTCTTCCTTGGAGTGCAGCTGTGTGAATTTAATTTTTTTTTCACATTTTACAGCATGCTGAAGTTGCCAGATCTATTTTATTATCAAGAGCCTTAACAGAAAGTACAGGCATACTTTTGTACAAAGTGTCACTGTAAACAGTCATTTATAGAAACTGCCTTGACAGTTGAAGCAACATATACATTGAATTCAGACAGCCTAAGTGGTTTGTGTGTGACAGTCAGTATAAAAAGATTTTAACTACAGGCCTGAACATCTAAGAAAACAATAAAAAAAACAACCAAAGATAATCCTCTTTGTAGCTCCAATACTTGTTTACTGTACATTTTACTTGTATAAGACAGGGAAAACACCTCAGTTTGAATATCAAGTATAAACTTTATTTATTGATTGATGGTTTTATGTGATCTGTTTTTAGGAGTTGGTGCAGCCACCTTTTAAAAGTCATGAAAAAATGATTTTCTTTTGCTCCTGCTACTTGGTGACTTCTTTCCACATCATGTCTGTAAAAATTCTCAGTTTTGATGGAAAAATATATATG
>JAPZDT010000020.1:1292153-1302776 GCA_029814675.1 Acanthurus coeruleus | reverse complement strand
GTCATGACTTTCATCACTTAAAAGGATTATATACATATATACACATAATATTTATTTTCCAGTAGTGATGTCATTCCATACTTCAGTGTTTCCCAGGGTTTTGCCCTCCAATGGTCAATGAGGGTACTGTAAACAGATTTACTGTCACCTCTGTGTAAGTGGGCATAAAATGTTTGGTGTACCACTTTAATTTCAGTTTTTTCTCTATAGTTTAACAAGCTGGGGCAAGCAATGTTGCTAGTCATGTGTAATGCTGAGCTTGTAATTAGTTCTATCTTAAATTAAGCAGGCTAGTGACCTTGAGCTTCTTCTTATTCGCATTGCATTAAACCTAAAAATAATGCCCTCTTGTGTAATGTGTCAACAGCACCCTGCTTCCTGGCTTCTAATTGCCAATTTAAGGGCTAAACATGATGTGCCCCAGCTGGTAGCGCTCCATTGACGTTCACAGTGTGTCTTAGCAACACTGGCCCTTAGATGTCAGTCAGCCACTGACATGGGAAACTTTCGCCCTGGAGCTTATGAACTGTTTCCAAAAATATGCCCAAAAATGGAACAAATGTGCACAGTCGCTATCATGACAGTTAAGCAATATGTAACCTGTTATGGCTATGAACTTCATAGTTTGACCCCTAGTTATGTTAGAAGTGCTGCTCTTCTCTGCTGAAGTGCAGCATCAGAACCTCGGGCAGGAATCGGCTGGCTTTTCTAAAATCCTGGATCAAGTTTGATGAGACGAGGCTTTTGCAGTCCAGTCCCTTAGATTTGGAGCCTCTTGCCTGAGGATTAAAGTTCAGCTTCTAAAATTGCCATTTCCTTTCATATTATTCCTTTTTTTTTAAAAAAAATTATCTTTACTTGTCTCTTTGTGTTAATTTGCCTCATTGCCATCCTGAAATATTTAATCTCTGGTTCAACCTCTTATAGAGCTTTTATACTGAAAAAAAGTTGTTCTTTTTATTACTTCTCATCGTATAAGTATCATTTAGTATTATTCCTGTAAAAAACATTTCTGTTTGGAAGTTGTTTTTTTTCTACCACTTCCATGCTGCTGCATCTTAAGAACTGCTTATCCTACCATCTATCTCTCCATCCGTCCATGTATATACCATGGCAGTCATCCAGAATGGCCAGTAGGAGCTCAGTGATGCAGAAAACTAAATTGTTGTCGACCAGTTATTTCTAAAACGTTAGGGTGTTCAGGGGTAAAAGTCACCCTGAGGGACAATGACGAGCCGTGCGCGTCAGCGCTCCTGAGAGGAGATGCTTTTACTGCAAACATGGGGAGCTGGCCATGCCTACCCCCCACCACATTACCCCTTACCCTAACACACACACTCGCACACAGTCATACACAACAATACTGTCATTTTTAAACTGAAGAGATTGGAAAACCTTGGTATTGGTATTGCTGGTTTTACCTCTATCCCAATTATAAGAAATTGCCTGGAAGACCTCACTGACACAAGAAACACATAACACAAAATCCGTGAACATCTCAACCTTGATTATTTGTTACTGCATTGTAGATCATTTTGTCTTTCCCTAGCACCTGAAAGCCTTAACCTCATTCAGCAGGTATCGCACCAGGGGCGGGCCTTTTGTTCATGATCAGCACGCTCCTGCTCGATCTCCTGCTGAGCTTGGGACTGTAGGCGATGCTGGAGGAGATATTTATACACTATTAGCTCTTCCTGGATAGGTTGGCCCCAGGGCCATCCTAAGGTGGCCCCCGACTTACCACCAACGGATACAGAAACAGGCCTGGAGGATATAGAGTGCCCTGGGCCTGCAGGAGAGTCAAGAGAAGTAAACTCAAGCTCTGAGAATAACTAATAAGGTTTCATTGGCTCAATACAATCAAATTTAATCATAAGTCAACTGATACTTTTATTATTTATTTATTATAACATTGCAGGGATTGAATTTTGGGGAAATGATAATAATGATTCATTAAAAAACAATATACTTTGTTTAGAGGAATACATATGAAGCGAACAAAGCAATGAAACTTGAGCACACACTGCATCATCATTTGCATAAAACAGCAATTAGTTCATGAGTGAGCTGAATGCCACAGCTAACGCACTGCACCACTCGCTTCTCTATTCAGTTAGTGCTTCTCAATGTTTTCAGCGATGAAAAGCACCTGCTTTTCATCCTGAATAAGAATGCTTTTTGATTAAATCTCTGATGTGCCACGTACGCCTGGCTGCCATCTCAATACCTGAGTTCAGGGTTCATCTTGTTAGCAGAAACAAGACAAGACACAAGGAGGACAAACAGCTGCATTGGCCTGTAGAGCTTTGACTATATCACATCAATTCTGAAAATGAAAACTCAAAAGCATGCAAAATAGATTTCGTGAGGGGTCACCACACCAACAGCGCATTTACTAATAAGGAGAAGCACAAGTTCAGACCAGTGCTGTTGTGGCAAACAAAAGGCAGGCAAGGAGAAAAGAAGGGAAGAGAGAAAAAGGACTCTAACAAGAAGGAGATTTTAAAGGTCACAATTCTGCTTATTTATTGTAGTTCCTCTGCAGGCATTGATCATACTCCTAAAAAACACATCCTTTTCCTTGAAAATTACATATTTAGATTTTTTTCCAAAAGAAAAAAACAAAACAAAACAAACAAAAAAAGCAACAAAGACTCCCCAAAAAAACTTTTAGGTTTACACCTTTGCCTTCATATTGCCCCTGTACATCCACATAGTCCCCATCTCTTCCTCCATTTACCCCTTTGCCACTCAACTGCAGCATCAACTCTGCTCATCAAACTCACAAACCTCATCAGAAGCTTCCCTATCTAACAGATTGTTTTGAGTAAGGTTAGCTAACATTGTCCTAGCAAATCAGATTTGTTTGGGCACAGTCAACGGATAGAGCCCATGAAAAATAAACCCACAGGCAGACCGGCATGTGAGTCGGTGCTCACTGTGTTCCCAGGATGAATAGCTGGACTAGTTTTGTGGGAAAACAGAGCTCTAGAAAAAAGAATACTGCATGATACAGGCTGTCGAATTTTCAGATCCTTTGGTAATACATTCACACTTCTCCTTTTGTAGTCTCTCCCCCTTTCTCCCTTTTGTAATTTTGCAAGCAAAAACAGAACACGTCTCTGAAAAGGTTGAAACTTTGACAGCAGAGTTGGCCTCTGCCTCCTGTTTATGTGTTGAGGTTTAAGCTACGATAATGGTACTGACCCATTTGATTTAAGGATAATCAAGCTGACATATCCTATCCGTTTTGCATGGCGAGCAGGGGATTTCCAACAGTGTGTTACGGATAAGGCAGTGAGTCCACAAACAAACTGCCACATTTGAATTTTTACAATCATAACTCAACCTTAATGTAAATGAGTTTGTCCATCTTGACACACCAGACTTACACAGTTCAAATCAAACTATCAAGCTAGGTGTACTGAATTATTGTTTCCTCAGATCTTACGAAATATTTTCCACTGTTTAATGGTATCGTGAGAAAGTTTGTGACCTTGGCCTCGTGTTGGGAACAGACAAGTCAAAAAAAAAGGGGCCATCTGATTCATAGCATGTCTTAGAACAACTCAATGCATTCATATGTGTCCTTGTCAGAGTCTGTGTGTCTGTGCCATGGCACCTTGGAAAAGGGTTGATTTTTATTCAATAATAACCAGCTAATGTGTGTACAACACATGCCTCTCAAATGTGTGCCATTTAAGCTCATATAAAGATGCTTTAGATCAAATTCCAACTTATAAGAAAGACACAGAATTGTGCGTTTGTGTGAATTCCCTTCTCTAATACTTCTTTGAACAGATTCTCCACCACAGGTATTTCTATGCTCTCCGGCGAGGTTGAAAAAGCCCTCTGAAACAGCACTTACACACCATCACTGAGCAGTGAAACTCTCCTCTGACACTAAGACAAATGAAATAGTTTTAGGTGGGTTAGCAGCTCCTTTAGCCGGGGTGAGACCACTTTCACTGCAGATTTTACAGACAGGTTTGCTCCAAGCTGCAGAAGCAAAACACATCATCGCCTTCATCTTATTGGCAGGGGACGGGATGAAATCTGAATTTTAATAAAAGAGCAATATCAGGTAGATAAAAGCAATACTTCTTACAGAGAAAAGTGATACGGAGACAGACCGACAGTGACAGAGAGACAGATAAAAAAGGGAGTGCACAATCCATCTAATAAGTAGCCAGAGGAGCAAACAGTGTTAGAGGCTGTAAGCCAGACTAATGTGATTTCTTACACTGTATGTGCCCATAATGACATTGGTATTGAGTTGGAAACCACAGAAAATATCCGTAGCACATCTCAGACATGACATACTGAACAATCACCTGAAAACAATGTGTGTGTGTGTGTGTTTTGTGCTGTTTTGCAATGCATGACTCATACTGTGTGAGAGTGTGTGTGGTGAAGAGCACCCTGATACTGAGACTGTGAATGAATCTTCTGAATCTCCTTTTCCTTCCAATCTCTTCATTTTTTCTCTCCCTTTGAGTCTATCCTTATCTCTCGCTCCCAAGACCTCCACCCTTTTTTGTCCACCCTTCTGGGTCCATAGGATACATTAATAATTCAACCTGGAGTCATTATTTCCAATATTAATGAAAAGAGAAGGAAATTGACTTTTTGACAGCATAAAAAAGCCAGAGACTTGCACTCACAGAGTGAAAATGTAATCATCTTTTGAAATCTGCACACCATTTCTCCTTCCTTGTGTTTGAAGAATTGTTTTGAATTTTAC
Source organism: Acanthurus coeruleus (assembly GCA_029814675.1). Lineage (NCBI taxonomy): Eukaryota > Metazoa > Chordata > Actinopteri > Acanthuriformes > Acanthuridae > Acanthurus > Acanthurus coeruleus. The sequence continues at coordinate 1,298,032 of JAPZDT010000020.1, read as the reverse complement.
TGCAACCATTCCACATCATGAACGTTACCTCACCTTGATGTTCTCTCCTTTTGTTCTACCGCTGTATTCTTGCCTTCTATGTGCATTGTTACTGTGTTGCTGCTCTAAAGGCCTTGTTTCCCCATGGGGACTGCCAAAATTTAATCTAATCTTACCTAATCTAATCACTCTAAAACCTTGTCTTCTGATAAATGAGTTAACCCTTTATGTTTACGATCTGTGTCACAGCACATCGCATTGCATGCCTGTGGAGTACAAAACTCAGTTGGTGGTTGGGGTGTGCCTATGATGCTGCTTAAATGCCTTGGAAGAAATGTTATCTGCTGCAGAAATGCAGAGTCAAAAGCAAAATGATTGAAGGCCTTCTAGCCTGCTTCCATCACTCTTTCCTCAAATAAATCCCCAGCCTTTTATTTTCCACTGCAGCCTTATCCCCATTCACATTTTCCTCTTTATAGACAAAAGAGCAATGTTTATTACCCTGACTCCTCTAATATAGCTCTGCTGTGTAAAATCATTAGCGGAAAAGGCCTTTCATCGTGTAATTATTATTGATTTGACAACAAGCTTTTTCTGCCATCGGAATTCACTGATAGCAGCAGCAGCAGCAGAACAACTCTACAAGTTATTTGGATTGTTGTTTAAAATGAGATGCCGATGTGTCCGATCGAAGCAACACAAGTGAGCATAAACTGGTTTCTCAGGCTTATTCTGAGAAAAAAGAGAGTTAGGGAGAGATGAAGGGAATGGTTCGAATTGCCACTGCTACTAGAATATAAATCTGCCTGCCACACCGTAAGCTTTAGCAGAAAATACACTGAAGGCTGCACTAACAACAGGACACAGCAGACTAATGTCCATGCATGTATTAGCTAAGGTATCATTTTTACAGATAATTTTCAGACTAAACTTAAAAGACATTTATAAATCAGTATGAGCAGTCATAATGTTCTGTGATTTATTTCTTTAGATGTGCCACCTATTACCACAGCTGTTTTTACGATAGATTAACACTTCCTCTTTTATTTATTCAATCCAATAATCAATGTAAATGTAAGATCTCAAGTCCACGTTTATACATCTGATCTGAAAAAGAACTAGGAACGATTTCTTTCACTTGGTGGATTTGTATTCATACACTAGAGACAAAATTTGCTGTGGTGCCCCAAGTGATCCTCAATTGATCCTCACATCATCACCTCAAAGTTCTTTGGGTGCAAAAAGAGGTCTCTGGGTGCCTAATCAGTTCTATTAGGCACCCAGAGACCCAGACCCACAGCGGGACAACTGTGCCATTATAACACAACCTGACCTGAGGTCAGGGACATTTGGACACATAGGTGAATTAGATGACTGCCCAAGTTGCCACCAACTGAAAGGCCACCAAAGAGAAGCTGCTGTTTTTTTAATGCTGAGATTAAACAGGTTTTTTTTAAATCCCATCTAGATCTCCCTTCTATATCAGATCTGCATATAAAATGCCTTATAAATATCGTTGGAAAGTGTCTATTTAAAGAAAAAAGAGGAGGATGGTCATGGTACCTCAAGGAGCTACTCCACGGTAAACATATCTAAGTAATGTGAATAAAAGAATAATAAAGATTTTAACGTAAACTTAATATGTACTGCAAGCTATTAAATTTTGAATATACATTAATTAAGAAAGAGATAATTCAAAAAGGGAATATTTCAACTGTGATCAGGACGTCCACAGCTAAAAATCTGATACTGATCAAACCTGCAGTCAGAACAGGAAAGACTGACATTTTCTGGGATGCTGAGGATTCAGAGACAGTCAGAAACCTCGACAGTGTTAGAATCATTCAGTGTTATGGTAATGCTTTTATTCGGGTTACGTACTGCATCTTTCATTCACTGACTATAACAAAAAGTAAGGTAAGACTCACAACAGAGACACATCAGGCACGCAAAGGTGAACTAAGTAATGTGTTGCTGATGATATGACACCATCCTTTAAACTTGCATAAAATATTAAATAGTTCCAGCAAGCTGCTGAATTATGAGGCTACCACAATTACATAAATCTACGGGAGGGGGGACAAAGTCAACATGCAAACTATAATTCAAAGAAGCTACAACTCATAGTATGCATAATACAGAGTTAGTTATGATCACAGAATAAACAGTGATTTATATAATTGTAGTTGGATGGAGTAAGAGGATTCTCCCTGATCCAAAGTCAGGGATAACCTCATCCGATTAGTAATCAAGCTGATAGTGGTGTGTCCACCCAACTCTAACTGCTCCCTTTCATTTCATTTCTCTACCTTTATCTCATCTTTCACCTTCACCCATTTTATTTTCACATTGGCCGCTTATTGCTTGAAACCAGGATTTACAACCTTAGACAGAAGGATCAAGTTCAGCATATATCCATCTACATGGCCCACATTGCTTATGTGGCCTCTAGACATCTCTCTTGCACAGTCAATATCTCTCCGTCCGTGTCCCAACCTGTGGATTCTGACCTTCAAAAGACATCCGCTGGGACACCCTCTCACCTGAAATAAACCATGGTGTCCTTCTGCACACCGCTTACTCACAGAACCCATTGCACTGACGAACACATACAGATGGCTTCCTCCAACAGGTAGTCTCACGCTTTCCTGCTACATAAACGAATCTCTATCACTGTGCACTCAAATGAACCAAAACAAGGGAGTTTTTATCTAAATTGGAGGGAAGAATGACTCATTTCCGTTCAAAACAAGCGAAAAAGGTTAATAACGTCTAGTGATAAAATAACCTTTTCTCACTCCAATTAAACAATAACCTTCTTCATTCAAAATATCCAAAACAAGGGACCAATAAAAAAACTGTTGCGATGCAATTAATCATAACAAGGGAACAGCATGTATCTTAAGTACCTCCAGTATATTAATCACACAGAGGGCTGATTTCTATCTTCTGCCCTTGAATTAATCCAAACAAGACACTCAGTGTGTATCTTGTGGATCGGAACTGACCTAACAAGAATATGATATGCATATTTTAAACATAAATTAATTTAAAAAAACTATTAACCATGGCCACAATTACGTGCACAGTGAAGAGAAAGAGGTTACATGTTATTTGTTGACTAACTAAAAATTGATTGAAAATGAAAGGGACATAACAAGAGACAGATTTATTGACATGGTTTCTCAAAAGGAGGACATGTTTGCTCGTGCTCATCGTGGGCCACAGATTGGTATTTTCTCACTACTGAGAATGACAATACTTCCCAAAGAGTATGTGCATAGAGCATACAATACTGTAGCAATAAAGAGACATTATTAAGTTGTACAATCAAAAATAAATTCATTTTGAATAAATAAACTGTATTCCTTGCATCACTGAATCAACATTAACAAGGGAATTGCACAGTGCTGTAAGTACTGTTGCTAAGTACTGTCTGTCACAAAGAGATAAACAATCTTTTGAACTCCAAGTAAACAAACCATGAAAATGATCCTGATGCTTTCAACCATGTGAAACAGTCATGATGAATGCATTTGCTGAGTTTTCATGGTGATGTTGACACACTATACAGTTGACAGCTCCAGAAGAGCAAGTAAGTGAAGCTTTAGTGAAGATTTTTTATTCAAAATATGCATCCTGAGCAATTTTGGTTTATTAAATGGGATGTCTGGTGAAACTTGAAGTTATATCAAGGTGAAAAAGTATCTACATTGTCATCAGAAAAATTTACTTTATTTATGTGGACTGCCAAGTTTGGGCTACCTCTGGTCTGATTTTGCATACATTAATATTTATAAAAAATAGACAACATCCGACTATGGTGTGATTTTGGAAATGTTTTGTCCCTGATTTATGGCCAAATGAAAATATGTACAGCAACAGTAAATAAATACAATTGTCTGAGCGAGAAAACTGTTTTGTTTTTTGGGGGGGTTTTTTTGCCTTTTTTTGCCATTTGCCTTAATTTTTTTTTGCCTTAATGTTTTCAGGTTGGTCCAGCAGCTGTTGAAGAGTTTTTAGATGTCTTCTTAAAATAGAATGGCAGAAAATCCCTGCGGCCAGGTTAGTACATCTTGTACAAAGTCAACCATGCGATTTGTAATAGCAGCTGATAATACCCGTGGTTTGTAAAAAGATGTTTTACAGTTACATGTGGGTGTGAGATTCAGTGGTGTAAATGCTTTGGGTTATGTAGTTTGTAAGAGTAGCAGAAGCAAAAATGACAACATGACAGCAACTAGGCACATCAAGGCTCTTGTTCCGTGTCATATACAGATATTTCCTTTTTTATTTCATGTTCTGTCATCACTGCTAATGATTTTTCTATTTTTTTTTTATGCATTTCTCTTCCTCTTTTATCCGCTCCTTCTCCTGCTCTTCCATCTGTGTCTTATTTGTTCAACTGCCAAACAATCAGTGTTAAGATCCATTTTCTCTCATCTTCGCTTCTATGCTGTCTCACATCCTATTGCGCTTCTCCTTTCTTTGGCCTGTAGAATTACATTTCCAAATTGCCTTGAACAATCACCTCTTGACTAACATTTTTTTTCACTTTTTTTTTTTTCTCATGAAACAACAATACAAAGTATCTCTCTACAGAATATAACTGTGGATTTGCTTGTTGTAGTTTTTATGTAGGCCAAATTCCCCATGAAGAATCTAAATTCCAGCTAACTGCCCCAGAGTGCAGATTATCCAACATTATAATGGGTTGATAACTCTGTAAATACTCCATCTTTTCCTCTGTATAGCATGTTGGTGTGTGTGTGTGTGTGTGTGTATTTGTGAGAAAAAGAGAGGGAGAGGGGGCCTATACCAGTCACAATAATAACTCTCAGTCTTGCTATGATAACCCTAATCTGACACAGGAAGTAATTCCTTGTCTTCATCCAACAACAGCTGGATTTGCCACCATGGCTGCAGGCTGATAGTGTCATGGGAGAAGAATAAGGGGCTTCTGCCACCACAGTACAGGGATTATGTGAAGACAATGTGCCTCTGTGTATTGGCTCTCTCTTTATCTGAACTGTCATATTAAAATATACTACACGGATATGTATTGTAATTGTCTAATGGATTTGTAATCGCACAATTACCATACAAGGTGTAGAATGTGAAGCTCCTATTACACACTGAAAAGGGAAGACAAAGTATTACAAAAAACTTTTGATTGGAGGTTTTATCTCACAGTAGCACTAACAGCTTTGAACCAGAGCATTTTATCTTGTGATCTGGAAAATCTACCACAGCTTTCATATTTTAAAAGGGAATTTACATCTCCATGCGGTGCATGTACTGTACTGTATACATTTCCTTTGATTTGCATTTTGTTATTTACATAATCTTAAAATAGACGTAACTCACGGGATTACTCATAAAACTACATGCAGAAATACAAGTTCAGTTGCTTTAGATGCTGTATTGCTCGTAGGCCGCAACAAAAGAGGGAGATGACGACGATGTTTAGGATAATGGGCAAAGATTTATGAAATAAGTAAATGCAAAATATGGAATGTGGTTGTGAAGGTTAGTAGCGCAGGTAGGTGTATGGATGCAGTGAGTGGTGCAACATGCATGTTGTAGTAAGCGAAACAAAATAACTAAAGCAACAGAAACAAAGAATGAAGCATGGTGCTGGTAGCGGCTGGCTGACAGGCAGTTTTGGCAACTGGGCTGGAGCCTCAAGTGGTCACTGGCCAGATGCTCTGAGTTAACTCATTTGGCTCCACCCAGCTAAAGTCCTCTAACACAGAAAACACACACACACCAAGGCAAGAGAAGTAGGCACTAGGGCCATCACAACCAGAACAATAAACATTTACCAAATTATAATGTTAGTTGCATGAATAATACAAAGACAAATGTCTTGCAGTCTAACTCACTGTGAAGCATTTTAA
>JAPZDT010000019.1:25122495-25134094 GCA_029814675.1 Acanthurus coeruleus | reverse complement strand
ACACTGCAACATTGCTTATGTATTTACACTGGGGCCATGCGATGCCATGAGCCTCTCTGGCTTTGTTGGCATACTCGGTGTTCCTATTGGTTGTTTCTCTAAACTCCTCATATGCTGACAATGTTGTGCACTCGACCAGGGAAAACATGGAGCCCCAGCCATGACGCCTAACACACAAATTACATTTAGCTCATTATAGTCTTAAATTACCGGCATCTTATTCGTCACTGACAAACTGTTCAACACCAGTTTCATCATAATTTGTAAATCCTGACTTTCCTGGATAAGCCCAAGTTAAACCCCCTTCATAGTCCAGCCCTCTAGTTTAAGTTAAGAGCTCAAAGTTAGAAGCAGCAGATGCAGCGAGATCACACGATACCTGTCCTTTAGTGGCCTTCTTGGCACCGATACTCCTGGCCTGGATCAGACCTTCTCTCTTCTCATTTCTGAAGAGTTTTACCAGACAGTTCCACTGCTTGATGTACTCCTCCAAACGCTCCTTTAAATGCACTACACACACACACACACACAGAATCTCTTTAATGCTTTGACATAGTTCAGATTTCCCCTCTGAACCAACGCTGGAGGATCTGGTTTGACACCTGACAATATTTTGATGTATTGAGTCCAGGTGAGATCATGAAAACAGGTTTTTTTCTTATATAGCAGCATGATCTGCTTTTAGAGAAAACAAACACGACTATTTCATCCTATTAGTGTGAGAAACTGTAGATTTACTCGCAGAAACAATGGCTGGCTTGTTCAGGAAAGGATTGGCTTTTGCACTTTATCAACAGGCAGAATTGTTTGTGCTCTAATCAGCAATTTAGACAAACACAGGAGCTCAGCGTCTAAAATCTGATTACTTATTTTTGTGCAATAACGTAAATTAAACACAGATAAACCCAATGCATTTGAGATCAGTTGTTTTTTCACGCTTGAACATGGAAAAAGCAAACCCACCTTTGTTGCTGAAGTCGTCTATCATGACTATCTCAGCCAGGTATCTCCTGGGAGTCCTCTTTATGACACTGTGCACAGTCCTCATCAGTGTAGACCAGCCTTCGTTGTGGAACACTATCACCACACTCGAGGTCAGCAGTCTGTCGTCATAATGCCAGTACTTACACCTGGAAAGGTGAGTCAGAAAGCCAAAGCAGGTCGGTTTAGTTCATTCAAAAACACCACAGGTTCCAATAAGAAAAGTCGCTGTGCAGAAACAAATATATTTATCTTTACTGAGGCCTACTGAGCTACAGCTGACGACAAACGCTTCCGATTTACGTCTAAAATAACAACCAGAACACAGTCATCTAATGCAAAGTGACATCCGAGAAACATCTGGGACAGAAGCTGCTTTAGTTTGTTTGATAAATTGATGAAGTGCACCTCCTTTATCAACTCTGTTTCACTGAACTAAAGTATGAAATATCAGACGGACTCTTTTTGGTAAATTTGTGTGGAAAACAAAGCAAGTTTCCTTTTGTATTGAGCACTAAAAAGAATTTCAGCACAGTGTGTTTGGCTTAATTTGCCTCACTTTACAGCACATCTAGCAACATGTCTATTTATATCACACGTGCACATTGCTGCGTCAGCGCTGGAGTGAAATGAATGACATATCCTGCAGTCCTACAGTCAACACATTAGAAGAGACGGTGACAGACGACTGACACGTAGTGGATTTACTGTTGGCCTCTTAAAAGCTCGGCTGTCACAACGCTCATTTCAACAAACCATTAGTGAAATGATGAAACACACCACACAGGATTTTGTGAGGCTCCACAAACATGAGCCCGACCTTACGTAAACACCTCCGTCTCTGCGATGGTAATGAATGCTTATCCGACTGCTCGCTTTGTCATGTACAGCCAAGTATACAGGTCGACTCTGATGCAACAGTCTAAAAGCACTGTGAGAAAACAAAGGTGAGATATTTTGGAAACTCAGTCGTCATCTTGTGTTGGAGCCTCTGAAACACTGGGAGGGAATCAGGAGTGAAGCGATGCCGAACATGTTGCATCCTGATGTGGTCAGGTAAATGATTGCCTCAATGGTCCGGAGTGAACTTGTTTGTCAAAGCGGTTGAGAGCAGCTTGTTTGGTTGGGTGTGTGTGTAAGTCACACCCTGGTGGCTTCTGTGTATGTGTGTGTTTGTTGTAAAGACGAGTTAATCATTAGACGTTTGGGCGCTCGGTACACTAGACAATCAGGCCAGTGTGTAGGTGTGTGTGTGTGTGTGTGTTTGCAGACACGTTACTCAAACGTGTGGAAAAGCATTAAGTCCTCTGTCGTGACTGAGACCCAATCAGATATTTCATAAGTAACTTTTTTTAAACTCCATTTCACATCCAGGTTAGTCCTGCTTTTATTACCTGATTTACTTTATAACTTGGCCTGTGCTCGTTATATTTAATGTGAGATTTTTGAGGAATCATTCAAATTAATGCAGATGTGAAAGATTATCGTTCTATGACGCGTAGTCAGTATGAACTTACTCATCATGGCGTATATCACTGATGGTTCTGTCCAAGGAAATCATGTCACTGGCCACCATGTTGAAGCCAAACTCTTTGATGGAGGCCCTGACGGAATCTAAGTACTCTGGACCCAGAACAAAAGGCTTGGCTCCCTCTCCAGGACCGTTGGGCACCCCCGGCGGCTCAGGTTCCTTTGGCTCAAAGTTTCCCAGGATGCCTTTCTTCAGGACGGGGCTGGTGTGGGCGTGAGTGTGAGGTTTGAATGTGACATACTGCTGCTGGATCACTTGCTTCTGGTTGGGCTGCTGGTCTGGATTCTGGGGGTTGTTGGCATCTCCTGAAGATGATGACCAGAGACTTAAAGATGAGCCAAAAAAAAAAGCCTATTTCCCTTGCACACATTTACGCTGATAGAGGTCACAAACATAAAACTTGCACATGTGTATCAGCACCTGTTGGGTGAGATTTTTTAGATCTGTGATAACAAGTAAACTGTCAAATCAGGTGAATAAATCTTGCAACTCATTTCCCTGATCAGGGATACAGTAGAAAGGGAACAAAACATGACTGAAGTAGATAACAATGAGCAATCCCACTTGCCTCTCATCTCTGGCAACCATTGCACATGCTCAGAAGCAACCAGGCGTTGCAAGAAAATGGTGAAGGGTAGAGAAGTTTATGAAGTCAAGAGGGTGTGGAAAAATAACTAGATAATAATAATTAATTCACAATTAAAACAATTTGTCTTAAGGGCAAGTAAAAGTTCATTTTGGTCAAGTGGTTTTTTTAACTTGCCCGACCAGGTAAGAGGATCTGGTCTCTCAAACGCCAGGTGAGCTTTTTCAACTGCATCTGCTTCAGTTAATGTCAATAAAAACTTGGGTCTCGTCAGGATGTTTAAAAATATGTCGCTGTGTGTCTCACCATGTTTGAGTCTGATGGAGTTGAGGTCGACCTCGACACCTTCCACATGAGGCCATGGCACCACAGGCTTAAAGTGATCAGCTAGGTCTCCTTTTGGAAGCAAACTATCCTCCTGTGTCGAGGGATACAACAGATTAATAATATAAGCAGATAATAACTGGTCTGAACTCTTGAACCTGCTGAAAACAACATGTCTGGTTCAGCAGAAAGGAGTTTTATATGTCACACGCAAAGATTCTTTACAATATATGAGGGTTTTAAAAGCCCATTTCACTCTTTATCTGGTCAGGAGGTAACACACTCAGTGCAATAAGTCTAATCAACTATTAATCAAACTGCATTTCTATAGAATCTGTTTGTGTCCAACAAGCACATCTATGTACCAGTCTTAGGGCATTTATTTAATAATGGATAGAGTCATAATGACATCATCCATTGGCTTATGAAGTACCATTTTAAAGCCTTGAGTTTGGCACGGCGGCCGTTGCAATATTTGGTCAACAGGTCGAACCTGTGGAGGATACATGTTTTTATACCCGAAGGCCGTGTTCAGCAGACTGCAAGTATTATGAAGCTGCAGTCGCTCACAGTGGCTACACCCTTTATTATGAGTAAGTTTATAAAAATTCATTCCAACCAATGTCGTGCGTAGAGAAAGCTACGGAGGCCAAACCTTGTTTCCATGACAGACTGTATGAATGATGTGTTGAAGTTTTGCTCTTTGCACTGTGGACAGAAGGCTGTTGTCTGTTTGGCAACACCAGAAAGTGCTTGATGTCCTCCCAGATAAAATCTTCATATATATGTATATATATTTTTATATTTATATACACTGACAATCTATCAATAACTGTGTCATCCTGATTGATCATACCGTAATTGTACCATGTTGGTCTATTTCGTACACACAGCATCTACGTCTTAACTTTCCATCCTGGGAGATGGACTCTTCTCTGTTGCTCTTCCTAAAGTTTCCTCTGTTATTCCCTGAAATCAAGTTTCTAAAGACACAGGGTGTCCAAACTACGTAAACCATGAGGTGATAAGGAGCCGAATTGTGCTTTAAAAAGTAAATGTGTCATATTTTACAACTGATGAAACATAAAAAGTTGATTGCAGTTGTTAAAAGGCAGTTATCGTGTTTGTGGCACATTACTACTGACAGAAGAATATGAACATGATAACAAGCGTAACTGTGAGATCCTGAGAATCTGAAAAGGTTTGTCAATAGGAAGATAGCAATAATTGTTTGGTTTTATAACAGTGTGCTCTGTCTTGTTGATATCACCAACAGTAGTGTACACACTGACATTTAGTGCTTTTCCTTTGTGTGACTATTGTTTGATGTACAGTCACAGACCCAAATACAATGAAAATGCCCTTATGGAGTCCTAAAGTAATTCATAAAGTTGCGATAACATGGACTGAAGTGGAGAAACATCTCGGTAAAAACTAGGTTGACGATGCAAGAAACTACTTCAAAGTTTCAAAAGCATTTCATCTGTTTATTACTAATAAATAGTGTTTAGTCACTTTCAGATGGATAATTATTCAGGGAGATATATTTTGCAAACATTAGCAAGTCTCTTTATTAACTACACTCATCAATCTGCTGTGTTTATTCAAGGCCAACAATGGAGGGTCGTTTGTAAAGGGAAACGCATTTTCCTAAACTACCCAACAACAAGTCATTCACAGGAAGGTAGCTTAGATAGAGTGTAAGCTAAAGCTAAACTTTGAATACCGTCCTCACTGGCCTTTCCATTTTTGTGCTGATAGAGTTCATCTTCTTGGTTTAAAGCCACAGCACTGATGAAAACAAACAAGAGAGAAGGAGCAAATACCCTGATCTCACCCTGAAAACACACTGTGTGAATCCAAACAGAACATCAATCATCAGAGGACCAATTCAACACACATGTGCTTAATAAGTCATTACATTTCTATGCAAGTAATCTTATTAAATATTAGAAACGATTCATTTCAGAAAACCTTGTTTAGAGATGACAGGGGCAGCTTGTTAGCACACCACTAAAAGAACACACTACATTTTTACATTTATATCCATTGATTTATCTGTCAGCACTCATGTACTGATGTTAGATTGAGTAGAAATAACTTATCTACTCTTGCCAAGCATTATTCTTGAAGAATCATTTTTTCATTGACTCTGATGTATATGATCATGTGTTACATGTTTTACATTTATACTTTTAGTTTCAGAGAAAATGCCATTATTAAGAGATGGAGTTTAGACTACTTAACTAAGATAAAGCTACTTCATGTTTGATGTGAGCAATTATCTATTTGAGGAGAACCTAATTAGTTGGCTGTATATCCTATCGATGGTTTCCTATCATGGTTCCATCCATGCTTTGAAATAAATGTCAATTATGACATATTTATTGTAAATGCCACAAAAAAGGCTGCATAATCTGACAGGCTAAATAATCTTGAAATGTAGTTATGTTTCTTGTGTTTAACAGAAACTGATCAATTCCAATATTTACTTCATAAATTATCATGATCAGGCAGCAAGTGCGACAAAAACAGGACCGAAGTCACGTCAAGTCAACACATAGTTCCGCCTTAAGAGACGCATGCCAGACACGATGGTGACATATGCGGATGTGTATCCTGGACTGAACTTATATGACTTTGACATGTAACGTGACTGTCAACAGTTACATGCGAAAAGAGGCGTTAAACGTGGGAAGATGCGACAGTACATCCAAATGTCTACATTCAGTGACAGACATGAGTATGGAGGCAGTTAGCATTTAGCTAGCTAGCTAAGAACCAATCTCCATGACAACCAATGTAGTGCAGCTAGCCAAACAACTGAATGGAAACGTGTTCTCGTGGTTGTGATGCTTTATTGTTTAAGACACACGAATCTTCTCCTATCACTCCTCATCAATCATCACCTACAGACTTGTAACTTATTTTTTATTGTGAAATACATATTTTACACACCGGGGTGTTGGGTTGGTGTATGCTAGTGCTGACAACTGTACCGGACACTAAGGGTTAACTGGATATGCTGTTGACAACTCACCCGTTTTCTAAATGGATCTTCATCGTTGGTTTTCGGTGACAGAGATGACCAGAGCACCACCAATCCAAGAAACGTCCCGATGACAAGCAAACTCCGTAGAATAAACCCAACTTTTAGCCTCATCTCGAAAGGTTAGCCGGGATGCCAGCAGCTAAGCTAGGTCAGCTGCTACCGCTCTCCGGAAAGGGCTGCTAACCGGCTGACAGGTTAGCCGAGGCAGCTAGCTAACTAAATCACGAGTTGGCAGCTGATACCGCAAGTTTAAACAACGAGCACTAACTCGGCGATAAATAAAAAATAAAAAATTAGAGTTTAGATTCCATCGGATAGTGCAAAAAAAAGAAAAAAAGTACGACTTTCCGGTCCTCCAGCCAGCCTCCTCCTGACAGTTTGTTCCCCTGACCTGCCGCTGCTGACTCCGCTGTGGCGTTCACAGCCTCCCGCAGTGTGTGGCTCTGCCTTGCTGAGAGGCACACGCCTGTAACGGAATTTAACAGCTCACCTCTGACAAAACAAACAAACAAAATTGATGTTGCTTACTACATTAAATGCTCAGTCATGCTTTTTTTTTTTTTAAAGTATATTCCTGCAGCTGTATATCTTCGCCTTGTGTGCATCGGTTCCTGTCATGGCTCTCCGGGTGCAAAGGGCTCGTTCACGGACTGCCGGTGCGTTACAGCTGATCCTCCAACCCGCTGACAAAGAAAACGAGTCTGGTTGGTAATTAGGTGACGTGCCGGTCAATTATTGCAAAATGAAGGAGGCTCATTGTTGTAACTCCCACATAATAAAGAAGAGAGAGAGCGACAATGTGCCGTTGATTCGCATGGAAACAGCAAACAGGAAATGATAATATTATTAGCACAGGTGGATTTGGAATAAAAGGGAATACAGGAGGACTGTGGAGGGCGAGCTGATGTGTCTAAAAAAATAATGCATTTGAACTGTAATTCAAAATGCTGTTGTGTATTTTAACACAATGTAATATATCATTGAGCGTGTCTGGATCATAGGTGTGAACAGGTAATTTAAGAACATTTCAGACTTCACAGCATCACCTTTCAGTCGTCATTTTCTTAGAAAAATGCCACAGGAAATACTTTGTTGACAAGAGTTTAGGCTTCTTCTAAGACCTGTTGATTTGGACTGAATTTTCTTAACCTAATGTGTGTTAAAGTCTGCAGCCACATGATTATTCACACAAAGAAACCTTTTATGATCTCCTTTTATGATAATGGCAGCAACTGAGATTTTTCCTATTTAAAAGTCCACTGTTTTCTGTGTTGGTAAAGTAATAATATAACCCTTCACCATGGTCACTGCTTTGAAAGTGATGGACAGGTCACTGAGGTCATGTTATGGATCATTTATTGGTATTAACATATAAATACAGACAGATACTTGAAGGCAAGCACTTGACAATGGAAAATACATCTCAATAAAATGATATGTTTGACCAATAAAATGATTTGAGGTCTGGATTAGCTTTCGATATCAGTCAGACAAATTATCTGACAGGGGAAAAAAATCAAACACCATTGAATTAACATAAAAATAACAGAGACTGTGCCAGTGATGCCGACACAAAGGCAACATGCTGGCCTATGTATCCGAGTTTAGTGTGGAAATCTTGAGTGTGTTTTAATGGTGTGATGATGTGGAAGTAGATGAACTCAAGCATACAGGAAACTGTGGTGATATGTTAACATGACTTGGCACCTATCCAGCTCGAACATGTTAAAAGAAATGGCATCTGAATTCACTGTCGTGCTGCATGTGTGCCAGTTAATCCTACGTGTGCTCGAGATAGTTGGTGAGCAGAGAAGGCAGGGGAAGGGCAGGGAGATGCTTCAGTCTGGATCGACCAATCAGGTTCCTGATCTGGATACGACACAGCTGGCAGAGGCTCCTTGGAGAAACTGAAGAAAGAGGAAATGATTCATGTCTTCTGTAGTGATGCAGCTCCTAAGTGTTGCCATGCATTAATATTGAGAACGATTACAGCAGAGGATTTTGCAGCATACCTTCAAATGACAGTAGCAGCTGTTGTGTTTTTCCACCGGGAGGCGCTAGCTCCACAGGTCGCTGATTGTTATTGTCTCTGACGTTGGCATCAGCTCCGTAGTCGAGTAACAGCGACACCTGATCAGCACTGTCGTGTCTGGCGGCTGCATGCAGAGGACTGTCAGCTCCTCTGCCTGCATTAACACTCGCTCCTGCACACGACGAAGACGAGGGGAGAGGAAATGTCATGAATCAGATGGAATAAGAGTATAGATAGAATATAAAGAGGACTATGCAAAGAATTGGACCTTTACAGATTAGAATTACATCCTTCAGGCCTCAGCAACGAGTTAAAAGGAAAATAATGAAGCGATCATTGCAGTGAGTGAGCCGAGACCAACAAAAAGGGGTCGAGGATAACCTGAGAGGTCACAAGACGATTAAAGGGATAAGAAAGAAAAATATTATCTTATCTCGTTAAATACTGTATATTTATATCTCTCTTCAGGTCAGAAAAATTCTTCATATTATGATCTCATTGGGTAAAATCTGCTCTTTGGTTAAACTCATAAAATTCCTGGATTTTAATTGTTTTTAGTTGTTTTATTTACCGTCTCGTTTAACGTTGTCTGTCATGGCTGCATTACACTTTTAACTGTTTACCTAACAGATACAATTAAGTAACTTGAACCTGAACCTGAAGTTCTTTGCCACACTGAAGTGATAACTTGCGATTCGGGAGATGACAAATAAAATTGTCAAAATTTTACGGCATCACAATCCAAGAAAAAACAAAAAAAGTTGCATTCTACCGGCTGAGAGCATTTTGGACCAGAAAGACCAGAAAGGATGTCAGCTTGAATAAAAACTGCCGGCGTCAGCTCTCAGGAGGTAACACAGGTGTGCTGTGAGTTGAAATGACAGGAAGTTGCAGAAAATAAATGGCCTCACCTCTGTGCAGCAGAATCTTTGTGCAGGCGGTGTGTCGGTGTAGACAGCTCATGTAGAGAGGAGAGCCCAAGTGAGACACCTCATAGTCTGGATCTGATCCGTGAGACAGCAACGACTCCACACACTGGCTATTCCCTGAACAAACACAAGCACAAAATCTTACTTCAGGCTACTTTGAAGGATTTTACAGGGACTTAAATTGAAGCTAAAACTAACCATAATCACCTCTTGCCCTTAACCAGTGAACTGTTTTAATTGGGAGACAAGGATTTTGTCCACGATACCGAAGGCTAATAATCTGGTCTTTAATCTGAAATTGTTCCCCTCTTTCACATGTTCCAGCTCTGATGTAATGTGTTTGAACTGAAGTGTAACAGTAGATTACAGTTTATACTCTTCCTGCTGCTTTTTTTGTCCTTAGCGATATCTTTGTGTCGCGCTTATCAGGTTTTATTTTACTGGAATGTGAACTTTCTACTTTCGTTAAACATTACATGTGGACCCGTTCACCTTGTTTCAGCCTTCAGCTGCTCAGTTTCAATTCTTTAGAAAAGAAAGTTCAGTCAATCAGCCCAAGTCCACGAAAGTCTGCTGGTGTTGTGTTTGAATTATCGTGCATGACAAATGAACCCTGCAGAATGATCTGTAAATATCAGATCCTGTGGATACTGAGCTGTCAGTCGCATACAGCATGCATGGTTCCTGCTCTGTGTGTGCGGTATTTTACCTCTCTTGCAGGCTTCATGCAGAGCCGAGGGGAAGTGTGAGTGTGGCGTGTGTGTGCGTGCTCCATTCTGCAGCAGAAGATCCATACAACCAACGCTGCCAGACGCGCAGCAGTTGTACAGAGGAGTGATGCCATCGATGGTGGCAGCATTCACCTGAACACACACACGCACACACACGTATGTCAGCAATACGACACCTTCACTTCATCTACTAACAAGCTCTGGTGTGTATGAAAGCAGGTGAAACTGTCAGAAGCTGTTTAATCACAGTGTTAATGTGTTTTAAAGAGGGTTTAAACACACTGAAAATGATGGTGGTGGTAAGAAACACTCACGTTAGCTCCAGCATTTATTAACGCTCTGACACAAGCTATATGTCCAGACAGACAGGCTTCATGGAGAGGAGTCACATGATCGATGGTGACAATGTTGGCGTGATATCCCTGAAAATCAAAGCACACAGTAATACGACTTCAGCTGTTTAAGAAACACACTGCCTGTTCTGATCGCATCAATTCTGAGTAAATAATGATGGAAGATTATTATTATTTCCCAGATTTCAGTCTGTAAGAACATTCTGCCAAACTTCATGTGTTTTATGATGACCGCAGCATCATAAAATGCAACACATACAAAAAAAAAACAAATCAGCTTCAAGTCTATAAAGTAAACACAGGGTTTCCCATAAGATTATTTAATTATGGCAATAATATCCCACCAGATATTGATCTTCTCTTTTTGAAGCAGTGCATTTTCAAGCTCTGGTTCTTTCACAAACGTAACTCTGAAGGCAGCAGGGTTGGATACTATTGCATTCAATAGGTCTAAAAGCCTGCACACATTAAAATCATGTGCATTAGCAGTAATATCACCACCACAGTGGTACTTTTATTCTGTGGGAGACATGGAGACGACACAGGTGGGTTTGCTTTAAGTTAACTGAGTTCTGAGGCGTTAATTGTTTTCTGGATTACAGCTCAATCCAGCATTGCTGAAGGGAAACTGATCTAATCCAAGCAGTCAAAATACAAAAAAAGAAATAACACCAGAAGAGATACAATGATCAGCACTTCAACATGTGTCACCCTGCAAAAGTGCCCTGTGATGAGTGTGTGTGTGTGTGTGTGTGTGTTACCTGGGCGAGCAGAGTGCGCAGGGCGAGCAGTCGACCCTGAGAAGCTGCTTCATGGAGAGGAGAGCGATCTGCCCAGGACCCTGGACCAACACACACACACACACACAAACACACACACAAACACACACACACACACAGGCATGCATGCACACACACACACACACACAGAAAGAGAGAGCTATGTTGTTGTTGAGTGTGATAACACAGATGCTGTGTGTTAACTGCAGTCTCCTTTACTGTTGTGTGTGTAACCAAAAAAAAAAAAAAAAACAAAAAAAAAATTAATTCACTGGCCCAAACAAGGAGCAACTTCTTGACG
>JAPZDT010000019.1:24492966-24503438 GCA_029814675.1 Acanthurus coeruleus | reverse complement strand
TTTTTGTTGCTTTTTTGTGTTTAAATAAATTTTTGTTCTCAAACGATTCTGCACCTGGGTCCTGGCTCCTTTTTGATCGAGACCTTAACACACTGCATTAGGATAACTAAACCCTTGGAAAAGAGCGGAACACTTGACACTGTGTACAAAGTTTACTGTTAACACTTGTTATCACTTTGTAACTTGAGCTTTGAAAAGTGCTCTATAAATAAGTTTATTCTTAGAATTAAAAATGAAATGTTATTGAGAAAGGGAAGCAGAATAAATTTAATAGAGAGGGAGGGATGAAAGGGGAGTGAAATGAATCAGAGCTGAGCAGATGTTTTCACAGGTGGGTAACACACAAAGACAGAAGAGAAGTTATCAAAAACAGGAGTGGTGAGTATATCAAAATTAATAAAGTATAAAAAATTAAATTACATAATGAATAACATAACCTAAGGAGCAGGATGAATTATGAAAGTACACCTGCAGATTTTTTCTGGGTTAAGAGCCTTGTGCAGGGTGGGTTGAGGGAGTCGAGTAAAGGGATTCGAGGCAGGTCAAATAATGGGGACGCTCCTAACAGCCCAGCCCTAGACCACACCACTTGACAGGGCTGAAGGACGGATAATTGGTATTATGGGGAATTGAGGAAATTGGCAAGGGCAGCTGACTCAGAGTAGTCCTGTATGCTGACAAAGAACCAGGAGGAGGAGGTGTCAGCCAGGCTGCTGACCAGGGACCAGGTGTAGGTGCTGGGAATCTAATAGAGCTGTTAGCAGCTCTGTCTTACTGGGCAGCTGAGTTTCATGACATAAAATAGCTGAGTCTCGGTTGTGCTGGGCAGCTGAGGCAATGGAGAAATGATGATAGTGCTCTGGTCCTGCACAGTCTGGTCAAGGTCCTCTGGTCAAGGAACAGTCACAGGAATTTTTGTTTGCTCTTGACACCTGCATAATGCCTAAAGAACCCTTTTAAAACTGACAACATATTGCTAAGGGATTTTTGTAGCTGCCAGAGAAATATAATTAAAGGTGCCATTTGTAAAATCCCAGTACCTGCCACAGCGATATGGCGGGCAGTGTTTGACCCAATTATTTTACATTTTAACACAACCTTAGTAAAATTTATTTTTCACCAAATATTTTACAGGGAAGTTACAATGAAGGTTTCCAAGCTTCAAATCTTGTCTCATGTCATAACAGTAATGCCAGGCTGCAAAACTACGGTGAACTAAGCAAGTTTTTTAGCTACTGGTCAATAGGTCCATACAACTGCAAGACTGTGCTAAATTTAAGCAGTACTGAAACTCTGACTTGGTCCCAATAATACTGCAAACGTTGTGTTGCCATCCTCATAAGTGGTGCTAGTGTAACTTTACAGTTCAACGCTACAGAGATCAGAGATCACTAAGTACCATTTTAGCACCAACACAGTCAGTAACTACAGACACAACAGTCAGATCCCCAAACATTACAGTTTACATTGTCATTATTTACACTAAAGATAAGTTTCACCAAACAAATGCGTGTCCTCATCATGCTTTGTTTTGCATCATTCCTCTTCTTGGCAGCAGAGGCTTAGATTCCAAATGTGGTAAAGGCTGTTTTCCACAAGCTTCAACTATTGTGTTTAGCAACATTAGCAACATATGCTAGCTATCTATCTAAACTACTGAGTAATTTTTAGCAGTGGCTCCCTTCAATGGCCAAACTTCTTTGTTTTGCTGGTTGTGGCATATCAGAGGCTAAACTGAGTCAGTATTGACATTTAATGTAATTTTTAAACTTAACTTTTCTTCTAGATTTTACAAATGGCATCTTTAATTGCTTTCAGAAATATGTCAGGGGAGGGTGAAATCTCATAAATGTGGGACAGGAGTTGGAAAGGGAAATGTTATCTACTCCACAGTGACACAGATACGCAAAATTAAAAACAACACCGCAAGCTACATACAGTAGCCAAAGAACAGAAATAGAAAGAGAGCAATGACATTCAACCTCAAATGCCAATGCTGCAGTGCCTCAGAAAGGTGTGTGTGTGTGTGTGTGTGTGTGTGTGTGTATGTGGGTGCAGGTGTTTCATTGTGTGTACAACACCCCCAGCACCCATGACCCTCTACTTTACCCACCCCACTACTGGCTGGTGACCATGGTAACGCCTCTGACATTTCTGAAACCCTGTAAACCAGAGTGGAAGGGATGGAGTGAGTCAACCTGTAAGACTCAAGTGAATTCGTCTTATCTGTCGCCAATAATGCAACACACCTTCCCCTTCCTGACTTCACCCCACCACCTGTCAATTTGCAGCCATTTTAAGTTCTCTGCCTGCCTTAACTGTGTTGTAGCAAATTTGATGAAGCGTGGCTGCTTTTTGCTTGGCTGACTTTGATTTCCGCATTCTAGCAGAAAAAAAATGCAAAACAAAATGTGGTCGTTTGATACCAGGTATCATGCATAAACCGAATGCTGTTTGAGATAAAGGTCTGTGTCCATGGCCTAATTAGTGAGCCAGTGACAGCCAGCTTGGTGGGTAGGTAAAAAAGGAAAAAACTCTGCGCAGGCAAGCATTTACTTTAACACAGTGTAGGCAGGGAGGACAGCTAATAATTCCAATCATCTTTTGGCTGTGATAAAGAGACCAAAATTATTGGGGAGATATTTTGAATGTGCATTTTTATAACTTCAAAGTTAAAGCGATATGATACTTGATTCCAGAATTACAGATGTATCCATTTATTTTCAAGTGACTACATTGCTCAAGTACGGAAGCCCTAAGCGGACATGGCTTAATTTTTTTTTTTACAAGCCGTTTTCTCAAGATTTCACATCAATTGGTAAGAAGAGACAGATGGGCAGATTGACGGTCACCATCAATGGCCTTCTGGAAACATATGCCCCTTTTTGATCAAAAAGACCCTGGTGCTAGTTTGCTACTGGTGACAGTGCCAGTGCTTAGTTGGTTCAACTTGCACACCTCCTAAGAACCTGTTTGCTTTTCCATTGGCAAGGACCCAACTCAGAGCAACAGTATTACATCATCGTATAACATCAGTAATGTTTTACAGTGAAGCATAGCTGAGGTATTTGTATATGGATCCATAAAATGTCCACATATTGTGTGATGCACTCTTAAATACTGTTGACACTTTTAGCACTTCAGTATGTACACTTAATGCATGTGGCATATAAATATTTGTGTTGTTGCTGGGTTCTGATTAACATGTGGCATACTGGTTTGTGTGTTGTTGTTTTTCCTTACTTTTAGTTGATCCACAGATGAATTGCTTGGCAGTTTTAAAAATGAGGGTTAAGTTTTTGCGCCAGTCTTGTTGGTCACAATAGCCAAGCCCCTGTTGTTATCCGTTCTTGGCTCTAGACCAGCAAAGATTTGGTGTTTGTCTGGCACCAGTTTTGAGAGCCAGGAGCTGGTGCTTAAGCTGTCAAAAAGCAAAAATCTAGTGCTCAGTCAGGTTCTGGCTCTGAACCAGCCCTGGAACCATCTTGGTTGAAAAGGGACAACAGAGAGTCTACTGGAGCTTTGACAGTAACTAGAAGCATTCATGGTCCTTTGTAAAAGTCTCTATGTGGGACGTGTTCTGGATGAGCCACAAGCTCAGAGAGGTTGAGGCTCTCTGATGTGTGTGTCTGGAGGGGAGTGTTAGTACATAGCTGAAGGCTGTTAATCATGGGACCAGGAGTTTGAACTTGCATGTCTACAGCAATAAAAAGCTCAAGTCCAAACTATTACACCAAAATCATATCATACACAGGCAAGGGCTGTGAACAATGGTTCTAAAATTTGTTTATTTTTGTTAATGATTGCAACTTCACAGACTCCTACTAACGGGGTGGTCTGGGGGTGGCCTTCTTTGACTAGAGGACATTAACTTTTTTTTTTAAGATTGCCACCATAATATAATCCCTCTCTTGTTGCTGCTGTAAGCATTCCACCAGATGTAAATTAAAAAGCACAAAAACTACATATGTTTATGTATATGTTTGTGTTCCTACATATAACTGTATGTTATTTTTTTAATTTACTGTATTGAATATTTATGTTTAATGTCTGTAGCATATAGAACTATTAACTTAAATTTTGGCACAGTGAGTAAAGCCATATAATTTAGTATACAGTTAAAAAAAGTTTCAGTGTGCACTACCCTCTTTATTCTTCAATCATAAAAGAGCCATTCTTTGACATACTCGAGGGTATCAACCTACAAGCAGACCAAATTGGTCTCTTAAACAATTAATTAAAGAAAACATAAAGTTGCTGTGAAGAACTAAGAAAGTAAAGTCACACTGGGGGTAATAAGTACACTTAAATGTAAATCCCAAACCACATCGTGAAAGTCCCCTGCTCCTGGATTGAGCTCCTCGAACAAGATTAGGCTCTTCTCACTGCTCTAAGATGGGAGTTCAGTCTTGTGTTCATGTACTAACATGCACACTGTGTCAGAAACAAGCAATGCTAAAGGTTGCACAGGAAAGTAAATATTTAAGACAGCTTTTCAGCCTGTTTTTCCCTACTCTGAGTGGTCCATAACATTAATTTGAAGCAATTTTGAATTTGAATATACCTTATATTTTAGTCCTAGTTCCTTTGGAAACAGATCTGATTAAAGTTAGCATGTGCTAGTGAGTGATAATACAGATCTCACAATTCAGTTTTAACTTACATGTCACGCACTTGGGGTAGCAAACACTCCTACAGCATCTTCTTTATAAGAAAAGCACATGAGTAAGGAAACTTAAAAAACAAACCACAATTGGGGAAACTACTTGCAAAAGAACCATTATAATCTTGCAAAACAGATACAGCTAGTTAAGATGGTGCATCATTTGCACAGCAATGACTTTTTACTTCAGTGTTTTTGTCAGCTTTCACAGAAATTTGACCAATGTGGCTTTAACTGTGACAGGAAAATAGACGTTCTCTTCCTTGATAAATCCTGTGAAAGAAATCAAGAGCTTCTTGCTCTTGAAAGCATTTGTTTCTTCTAAGGATACACCACTGTGTTATAATCATGGTTAAAATTTAAAAGGAGAATATTCCAAGAACTTCCTCTGAGACAGCTTAGTGTTTCACATTCAAGTACACACAATTACATTATGCTAAAGCAGGACATCTGCCACCTGACAAGCAAATCACAGCAATGCCATTAGCCAGCTTAAATCTAACTAAAAAGGAGAGTATAGACTGCTAAAGCTGGCCTATGTAGTGGTCTGCATTATTCTAAAGTCTTCTTACCAAACCTTCTTAAAAGCTTTTTTGACCCAAGGGACACTAATGATAGGTGCACTGATAGTCCAACCATCCAGTTAAATAAAATAAATTATTTAACATTTTAATGACATAGTTTTGAATGATAAAAACAATAGTAATTAATGTTTACATTTAGAGAAGGTGATTAGTCTACAATTTATTTGATGAATGGTCATAAGGGACCTGGGTGATACGCAGGAATGGCCCAAAAAAGGGTTACAACCACTGAACTAATAGGTTAAAGTCCCAGTGAATACTTGTCACATGAAAAGAATGCTTTGATGTTAAAAAAATTTAACAGTTGTACTGTAATCTTTTTTCACTTTCAGCTAATTTAATAGCAAAGCCTGTGTTTGCAGGTTTGTATGCAGTGTCAGGGATTGAGTTATGTTGTGGTTTGTCTCATTCATTTCCTGTTTTATTTTGATAGTCTCGTCTCCCCTTGTGTTGTCTCTGTGTTTACTTCCTCCCTTTGTCCTTTTCCCACCTTTTATGATCACCCTAATGTGTTTCACCTGTGTCTTGTTGTCTCCCCACCCTCATGTGTATTCAAGCTGTGCTTCCCTTCCCTCTGTGCCAGTTCATCTTGTCTTCTTTCTAACCAGCGTCCCAGCAATTCTGATTGATTGCTTTCCTCATGTATGACCTTTGTCTCTAGTTGACCGATTTCTGAGTATTGCCTGAAGATTTTGTACTTTTGCCTAGAGCTATTGTTTATCGTGTATCGAAATTGGACTGAATTAAAGACCTTGAGACTGCCGATCCCTGTTTGCTGTTCTGCCTTAATGTGTCCACCCACCTGTGAGTTCCTGACAATGGCTGCATGCGTTTGTCATGACATCAGGCGTTCAGCAGGGGAGCCCGATGTTGGATCACCGGGAAAGTTTCTGAGGTTCAGAAGATTTAGGAAGACATCTGTCCCATCCCTGTGTGATTTCTCCATCAACTGCTTGGCACTGCGGACCACTCTCTCTGCGAGCCCGTTTGATTGGGGTAACTCAGGGCTGCTGGTGGCATGGACAAAGTCCCATTGTTTGGCAAAATTTTTGAAATGCTGGCTGGTGTATTGCCTGGCATTGTCAGAGATGAGGGTGTGTGGGGTGCCATGAACTGAGAAGTGTCTCTTTAATTTGGAGATCACAGCTGATGAAGTTATGTCATGGAGAAGGTCGATTTCGAACCATCCAGAGTATGAATCCACTAGCACTTGGTAGTGTTTGCCACGCCACTCAAAAATGTCTGTGGCTACTGTGGACCATGGGAGGTCTGGGACTGGGTGAAGATGAAGAGGTTCTTTTTGCTGATGACACTTGGTGCTGTTGCATGCTGCGCATGAGAGCAACACCTCTGTGATGTCATGTGACATGGTTGGCCAGAAAATTATGCTTCTAGCTCTGCGCTTGGTTGCTTCAATACCTGGGTGACCTTTGTGAACAATGTTAATGTATTCTTGGTGTAGAGAATGGGGGATGACTGTTTTATGGCCTTTCACAACAATCCCATCCTCTACTGTTAGCTCGTTCCTGTAAGGAAAGAAGGGCTTAACAGCAGGCTGGAGCTGGCTTTCTCTGGTGGGCCATCCTCTTTTAATAACTGCACTGAGGGTTTGTAGCACCTCATCCTCTACTGTGTGCTTTCTCAGTTCTTCCAGGTAAGCAGTGGAGATATAACTCACTGACATGACTTCAAAAGCGTTGTTTTCAGCAGGGCTTTGTGAGGCTTGTGTGTTCAGAGCTCTTGACAGAGTATCTGCCAGGTACATGTGTTTGCCTCTCTTGTACACCAAACTGATGTCATAGCTCTGCAGTCGAAGCAACATTCTCTGGAGACGGGCAGGGGCAGTGTGAATGGGTTTTTTTAAGATAGTTACCAGAGGTTGGTGGTCGGTTTCCACGATTGTGGGCTGTCTGTATACAGTCTTTAAACTTTGTGCAGGCAAACACGACAGCCAGAAGCTCCTTCTCTATTTGAGCATATTGTGTCTCTGTGTCTGTGAGGGTGCATGATGTGAATGCTACTGGTCTGCCATTTTGCATGCATGCAGCTCCAAGTCCATAGCATGATGCGTCACAGGTCAGTGTGACTGGCTCCTTGACATATTAGTATGCCAACACAGGTGGGCTTGACAAGCATGATTTCAGGCGGTCGAATGCCTCCTGATGTTGTTGAAACCAGCACCATGCAGTCTCTTTATGAGTCAGTTTCCTCAGTGGTGCTGTGATGTCACTCAAGTTCGGAATATACTTGCCAAGATAGTTTACCATGCCAAGGAAGTGCTGTAGTGAAGCGACATCCATGGGGACTGGCATTTCAGTGATTGCTGTAGTTTTAGTAGGGTCAGCTTTCAGGCCTTGGCTTGTGAAGATGTGGGGTCCGTTTCACAAAGCAGGTTCAACAAACTCTGAGTCTAACCCTGAACTCTGAGTTGATCTACTCTGAGTTTGGAAACTCTGAGTTTTCGGTTCCAGAACAGCTGATTTGAGTTGGTTTGATCAACTCGGAGTAGTTTCACCTGGAGTTAAGCACGTGCACCACGACTATAAAAAGACAGCGTTAATAGAGCCCCGATTCGATGAGTCACCATGGCAACGGGGAAGAGGAGGGCTACGTTTTTCACCCCACTAGAACTAGAAATCTTAATGCAATCATACGGCGAGTTTGAGCACGTTTTTAGAAAAAAAGTGCAACACCGCAGCAGCTGCAAAAGAGAGGGAGACGGCGTGGGAGAACATTGCTGCTCGGGTCAATGCGTAAGTTTAAATGTAGTCCTTTGCAATCACAATAATATTACAGGGGAAAATTGCTTGAATGGTAGCTCATTAATTTATTTCATTTAGGTGCAGTCCCGCGGGGCAGAAGCGCACTTGGCAGCAGCTTAAGATGAAATATAAAAACATCGTTCAAACTGGTAAGACCTCGGTATAATCTCACGGGTTTACCTCATTTTGATCATGTTTTACATTTTAAAGTAAATATTAAGTGGCTGTTTGATTGTGCAGCTGTTTTACCCCCCACATAATGCTGTTTTCACACACATAAATGTCTTCTCATCTATATCATATTCTGTTAAATAATTAAGCCTATTCAAACTAACACAGACTTCTACTCAGCCAACAGAAAGAAGGCAGATGCCCGTAAAACGGGTGGTGGCCCAGCACCGCCACCTCTAACGGAGGCAGAGGAGCTGGCCCTAAGCCAGAATATAGGAAGGCCAGTGGCTGAGGGAATCCCTGGAGGGAGCTCATCTTCAGAGCTCACCCCCCAAGACACAAGTGCCTTTATAAAATGTAATATACCTCAGCCTATATATCTTTTTTAAGCCTATTCATGAAAATATTTATTTCCCTTTCATGTCTTTTTTTTCCTTTTTTCCCAACAGATTCTGATGGTGCCATCTGCCTGGTGGAGCCCCCTCACGCCACAACAGACCTAACTGTAAGTCTGCAACACTCCAAAGATTTTGCCAAATGGTAGTTTAAGTTTACTGAAACATATCACTCATCTAGGACGAAGAGCACGAGGAAACTGTGTCTGCTGCCTTTACAGAGGGGGATCCAGAAAGGCCGGTAGAGGTAACATCTTGATATGTGACTGATAGTTCTCTTCCCATTTACATTTCTTGACATTCTGCTGGAATATAGAGTGAGACATTTGGCCGACACTAAAGTATTAACACATTCTCATCCTTTTTAACAGGGCATGGCTGGGCAGCAGCAGGAGGGTCCCTCGACTTCCACTGCACAGATTGACACAGTGAGATGGACGTTCAGTAAACACCAGAGGTTCATTCTGTGGGATTCATGTGCAGCTGTATAATTTAATGTCCTCCTTATGTATTCCCGTTTACCAGTAAAAGAGATTTGCAAAATCCACCTGCTGAAAAAAATCCAAAAAACCGACAAAGAAATGCAGTACTTGGACCGCCAGATTAGGAGGGCAGATCTAGAAATTGAAATACTGGAGCACAAATTAGAGGTGGGTGCATGGTCACAGGTGAATTATGTTAATTATGTTAACTATTGGAACATTAACTAAACTAGCTCTTGTATTTGTAGGAAATAAAGAAGACCAAATGAAATGTGTATTATGTCTTTACTTGACTGCTGTGGTGGTGGTGGTGATGATGGTGACTCAATCTCTGAAGTTATTATAGTATATGGTGTCTCTGACTACTCTGCCATCCTGCATAGCTGGCAGGTGGATGGGGTCATCATCAGGGTCTTCAATTTGCAGGGCAGGGTGCTACTCTCCTCTAATAGTTGCAATATTATTAAGAACAATGGAGGCATGGAGGTTTATGGAGGCATTTCTGCTGTAATAGATTTGCTAACGTTGACCCTTGGCTCTGGTTTTTAACTCTGCTCACCCCTGATTTATAAAGATCCTGCTTTAGAGTCCTGGAGCTCTGCAAACCTCCAGGTGGCGTTGTCGGGATTTTAAGTTAGTTTTAAATATTTCTAAATTATATTTTGAATTAATTTTAGTACCCTTTAACTGCTTTTAATTTACATTTAGGTTCTTAGTATTTTTAAAGTCTAATTTTTAGTTTTAAATTGATTATAGGCCACACAACACACGCACACATGCACACACATTAAAAAAGAAGAAAAAACATCAACATATGGTTTCTGGTCTTTGAGAGTTCTACCATTGCATGCTAGTTAACCCTTCACAAAACAGGAATGGGTTCACAAGGTTGAGCCTGGAGTTTTCAAAATGCTGACAAGTTTTAACATAAAGAGGAAAACTGTTCTCAAACTGTTAACATACTCAACCTCCAAGAACAGAGAATGGCACTGCAGCTTGTAGCAGTAGACAAGATTATACAATATACTACACACTCTTAGACTGTAGTTCCAGTGATGCTATGAAGCTCTCTCTTTCTCACATATAGACTGCATCTGTATCTCCCCCTCTGTGATGGACACACACGGAAACTTTAACAAGTTAACTCTCAGTCACTGTCTCTTTCTTACTCAGCTGCTCCTCCACATTTATTTATTTTTGCTCAGTTCAGATCACATGTCCTCTCAAGACCTCTTCCTGTAGTTTTTTTTCCTGTCTCTCTAAGCCTCAAGTTGTTGACCTCTCTATTTCCTCCAACAACATTGCACCAATGGGTAACCAGATTTACATAAATATTAGACATGTTTGAAATTCAATTAGTGTGATCCTTGTTCCTTGCATCTTGCTATATTTTTATCTGTGTTATCCATAGTTAC
>JAPZDT010000019.1:24389470-24399996 GCA_029814675.1 Acanthurus coeruleus | reverse complement strand
TCCACTTTAAATACAAGTTTGATGATGCAAAAGGCCTTAGCATGCTTCAAAAGCAAGTTCCTATGACGTATTGTCATTCTATCAGTTTTAAGAAATGTTGGGCAGGTGACTTTAAAGATATGATCAATTACTCATATTACTTATTGAAAAGGTAAAGAGGGTAGAGATGATCCCAACAAAAAGTTATTTCTTTCTGTAGCATTACCTTTTGAAATGGTATTTATCTGAATGCACTCAACTCCCTAGAAGTTGAGGGATTCAGACTCTACTGAGCATCACAAGCTGATTCCTGGATGTAAACTTACCAGAGGCCAATGTTAAAAAACAGCTATGAACACATGGCATGTAAAAGGCAAAACTTTGCAGCTACTTGGAGCCATTTCTCCTTCTTCTTTTGATACATGCAAGCCCCCCCCCTCACAAAACTTCCAGCCTCTATAACATAATCAATCAGAAGTAGTTGATTGAAGAATGAAAAAGAGGGCTTGAGAGAATTTCAAATCCTTCCTTCTTTTACATCTCTGTCCATCTAGCTACTGCATAAAGTGGGCCTGATTTGTTGGATTATCTGTTTGGAAAAGTTACACAAAGTGCTAGCAAATGCTATTCACAATCCTACCATCTGGAAAGGGGGTATCAGACACTGTAAGATGATCCAACAAGCATATTATGGCCTGAAGCCTGAATGCTGACAGACCATTAACTTTTATTAGTCGCCTACAGATAATCTCCCCACGGTTGTGATCTAATTAATTCTCTGTTTACATGGAAACAGGGTTTACAAATCCTTATTCAATATTTACTTTTTTCACAAAGATGTATTTTTTCATAACAAAGATTAACACAGAGTTTAAAGCTGCAGCATAAGGTTTCACAGTCTGAGTATGTCGCGAAGCAGCCTCGTAACTTCATCACAACACTCTGAAATTTACCTCAGAAAGGTCATTTTTACTCTGCTTGTGAAAATGGTACTGTTTGTGCTGACTATTCAAGAACACACTTACATGCACACACTCTAAAATCAGACCGTTTTGAGGTATACTACAGCACCATCCAGGCAAAATTAAACATTAAGCCTTCTAAAATTTTATACTGTGTTATAATGGAGCAACAGTTTCCACAGAGCTTGCGGTCTTAAAGACAAGCCAAAGCACTTAGTGTTTAGTGGCAGAGCGAGGCCGCGGCACCGTGGGAGCAGGTGTGTTTTAGGACTCAATAACGCTGTGAAGATGAAACCATGTAAAGCAGAAGGGTCTGGAGTGGAAGGGAGTAATAGGGAGAGTGAGCTCTCTGCACATCCCCTCTCAATTACATCAAGTGACCAAAGTGTCCTTGTAAAATACAACTTTCTCTACCACGGCCCTCCTTTGTGCTGGGTTATTTCTCTCAGAAGGAGATTAAATTTTGACTGAGGTGAAAGTGAACCTAGTTTACTGAGAGGGGAAAAAAATGGGGGACATTTTATCAACACTTCAGGTTTCTTGACATGCAGAAGAACAGCTGCTTTTTTTCAAAGGTCCACATTATTAAAGTAGCAGAGCTTAGAGACAGCAGTGTTGTACTACAAAGGTTATTATGTACTACAAATGAGGAGTAGCAATGAACTGCAAATCATTAATACAGACGTAAAGAGCTTCTTTGCCAGAGTCATACCTTGAAATGTTTTGGCCAACAAACCCACTTCTAAATAACCAGAATGTTATTAAATTTTAAATATGAATAAAATGAGATCTTCAGATTCTGTTGCTTTTCATCAAAATAACACCTTTATGGGCTCCATATTGTGATCATTCTTATTAGCCAGTATGTGCAAATTGTAGTTAGAATCTTACCCCCTTTTTACATTTCAGTGCAGCATGTTTTAGATTTCTCTGTGCTCGGTTATGATCTCTGCATGCGTGAGCATTTAAGACCATCCATGATAACAAGTGAGACAGAGCAGTGTTAACTTCAGTGTCCCTGAAGGCAAGTTTGTCTTGGCCACAGTGTTACAGTTCATTGCTTAACATAAAAAGACATCACAAAAACATGAGAAATGTTTAACATGATGCTAGACACTTGCTTTACATGAAAACATCTTAAAACATAAAAGAGCTATTTCACTATACAGCCAGTGAGCCAGTGTAATCTGAATTTCAGAAGCAACTCATTTAAATAAGCCTGATATCCTGCTTTAATCATGTACCTTTGATACCGCGAGCAAGGCCACTTGACACTCTCTCAGTTTCTTTACAAGACGCTCACTCTGAAGCCCAGTACAGAGTACAGATGTCTCTGGATGCTTTGTTACACTCATTTCTCATTAATCTTTATTGCTGTCAAACTGAGGTTACTCCTCCACAATTTAATTTCACTCAGCTACATTGGTGTTGTCCCTCCTGACATCTGCTGTTGGCCTATTTATCTTGCTAGCTAGGCTGCTCTGTAGCTACAGCATTAGGCTAGCTAGCTAGCAATATTTGAGCAATTGTGAGACATGTTAAGTGTAAATCAATTAGAAAATGTAAAACGTCAGGTCTTTTCTATCAAACTCTGGGCTTGTCCATCAGTTAATCAATTGCCTCTACTCAGACAGTCTGTTGGAATCAGAGAACCTTTCATATATGACAATGCTAACCTGCTGCCAGGAATGGAGTTGAGCATACTGATGTATCATATGTGGTACAATGGTGATGGATGCTGTTTTTTGTGTGTGAACACACAGCAAAGCCTCGGAGCTCATGCAGAGCTACTGGGCAGTGGTGCACATATAACACATAGCAACTATGTCAACTACAAAGTTATAATTTGAGCTGATTTGAACTGTTATGTTGAACTGTATGCTTTGAGAAATGTATGAAATGTCATACTGTTGCATATAGGTTTATTACAGCCTTGTCTAACTCTTTATGGTTATGTGTAGATACATACAGCTCCCAATAAAGGTTTATTATCAAAGAATCCACCATGATTTAAACATGATATTTTATCAATATTTAAATGAAACCACAGTCTTCGCTTAAACAAAGTGCCTTTGTTGCCTAACCACAGACAACAATCAGGACATGAGCCCTATAGTTCTTAGAGTCAAAATCTATGTCACCATCTATATGCCGTTGACTCTGGTGTGGTATACAAATCTGGTGCTTGTTCACTAAAAAGAAGATTGCCTGTAATAATTCTGACAGCTTTTACTCTAACATTAGCTAACAGTTGTCAAAATAAGTGACTTATCATTCCAGACAAACTAAAGCTATAGCAGCAAAACTCCTCTGTGGATTGAAGTGACTAAGGGTGAGTTTTACTGCTTATGAGTGTAAGTTCTCATCTTTAAAAGGATTATTGTGTTACTTATTCTTATAAAAGCAAAACCATTATTATTTTCAAGTTTTTATGTGCTAAATTGGAATAAGCAATAGTCTTAAACCGCAACGGGATTTGTTCTTCTTTATTATGTATTCTTATTACTGTAATAATAGTACAAAAATAAAGATAGGAAGAAATCTTCAGAGAACTGTTTATGTTATTAAAAATCTCTGCAGCACTCAGGGGTGTAACAAGTAACGCACATGAGTTAAAAAGTGTTTTTAAGAAACAAGGATGATTCCTTTGTTTTAACTGTGCTTCTACTCTTTGCCCAAGTACATTTTTTGGACAGTAATCTACCTTTACTTAGGCACATCTGTCAAACATCTTAACTACATCTCCCTTCTAATGCGGGAATTGACAATATCACTCCAAAATGACTACAAAAATGTTACAACACAAACTTGTATGTACTTATTTACAAGATACTTTTTAAAAATTTAATTGACAATGTTTTTCGTTGGGCAATTTCAATTTTTATTTTCACTAAAACTAATTGTACTTTTACTTCTAGTATACCTTTCCAGTTTATTACCCACCACTGACAACACATCATATTCTGGTTTTTACAGCTTGCAGAAACACAGACATTTACATGATTATTGAAAGTACACAATAAGTGAAGGTCTTTGCATTTAATTGATTGTAGATTTACAGCTGTCATCTTTATTTGCAGGACAAATAAACCTCATTCTGTTTGGATGATGATTCACTTCTGTCTGCCCTTTTAACAATGATAATAAAAAAAAAATCTCAGTCAGCTGAAGTGGTCTGTACTGGTTTGCTCTCAGACCCAGGCACTTCACGCCACCCACACCTCTCATTGTGCCCTGGAAGGGGAGCGGCAGCTTCTACTCAGTGTTACAGGAAATGCTCCTCACGCTTTTAGAGAGCTTGTTCAGGTATTGAGTGTGAAAATGTGGCTCCAGTCTTCTCAAAGGAACAATGCCTGACTACCGGTCTCATCACAAGCATATATATGTGCATATAGATGTATGTGTTTGAGAGTATGTGTGTTGCTATCTACGTTTGCGACAAGAACTCAGCATGAGGTGTCACAAATCTTTCCAGCATTTGCTTTGTCAAACACAAAGTAACATTACTATTATTGATCACATCACTTTAAGGCCAACAGGGCCCTTATCTTCCTCCCCTTCCTCAGTTCCTGTCTCTGTTGGTCTCTCTCTTGCACATTACATGTGTGAGTGTTATCAGTTCAGTAAAACTGGTAAGCATTTCTGTCCAGTAGAAGAAGAGTTGTGTTGGTTTCTAATTCTAACTCTTCTTTCTAATGAAACAGAGCAAAAAAAAATGTAAAAAAGAAAGTCAAGTTTTCATGAACCTCTACGAGATTACATATTTTCAGGTGCAGAGTGTAGAAATTAGTGGCATCCAGCAGTAGAGATGCAGATTGCACTCTAGTGAATATCCCTTCACTTGTTCACTTGCCCAGCCCTTTGAATAGTTTAGGAGCACTTATGGTGGTCAGAAAACTTGTGAAGAACACACAAGACCCTGTGTAGAGCCACTGTTTGGTTTGTTATTTCTGGACTAC
The DNA here is from genome assembly GCA_029814675.1 of Acanthurus coeruleus. NCBI lineage: Eukaryota > Metazoa > Chordata > Actinopteri > Acanthuriformes > Acanthuridae > Acanthurus > Acanthurus coeruleus. Next base: position 24,395,096 of record JAPZDT010000019.1, on the reverse strand, counting down.
TTTAGAAACATGGCAGGGCAACATGGCAGACTCTGTGAAACACATATGTCAAAACATAGTGTTGGATGCTGATGTGTGTCGACATTATGTGTCTGAACATTCACCATATTGGGGAGATCAAGACTTTCCTGGAAACAAAACATTAACACTCTTAATTGACAGTTATTTATTAAAAAATTCTGATCTATGGGGATGGAAAAAGTTTTGAATCCAGTTACTTAAAATCTTGATTATCATTGTCTACAATTTTAAAATGTTACTTTTTAACTTTTATCACTCTAACATGTATGACTTATAGGAGAGGGAAATTTCAGAAAAAAATAAATAGATACAATGGGACTCCTGGCCAAGTCAAGGAAAATCAAAAACTGTTGTGCCTACTTCTTGCAGAGCTCTGCCTCCACCTAAACATCCCACATGCAGTTGTTGCAATTACACTTGTGGACTGTGTTTCAAGTCAATAATCAGCATGTAAAAGTAAAATTTCTCTTTTAGCCTTGGCAGACAATCTCTCAGTGAGCACACTGCACATTCATTTTGCCTGGAGGAAGACACACAAGTGAGACACCGACATCCATGCAATTGACTGGGTGTCGTGTAGTCTCATATGAACTCATTGATCAAGGGTAAATGGAGACATGTCTGGAGGATGTGTGTTCCATGATGCCTTCCTTGTAATGAATGAATAGATACCTGTGTAAGTGACTATCGATTATCTTGTCAGGAAAAGCTGTAAGTGATTACACAGGCATTGCATGAACAGAGAAATAATTTGCATATCTCTCAAAACTAATTATTGATAAAACGGTTTTGTAGGTTTTAATAAGAGCAAAACTGTTGGATACAATTATGATTTAAAACTTGCATGCAAAGCATCTCTGTAGCTTCTTCATGTTGCTGAAATATAACACAATTGCAACAGCAAAGTCATTGGTTCTCTTGTTATGCTGATGTATTTAAAAAAAACAGTAGATGTATTTTTTACATTATGGAGCTGAATATTTGTTCTGCAAATTTCTGAGTCTGGATGAGGTTATTTTTTAAGGGTAGCTATGATGAACTTAATGTAGATAAAAAGAAGTCTAAAAGTCCCACTCTGGACTATGGGTCCCTAATACTGACTTTATAGTTCATCTTTGTTGCCAACTACTCTGCAGGTTGTACACTCCCATTCATTTTAGATGTACCCTGAGTACTTTTCCTGTGGATGCAGTCCTGCCATCTTACTGTATACTGATAAAGTTTGTTTAGTGGAAACTATATTTTGACAAATAGGCCTTTTTATTGTAAATTCTGCCCACAACAACAATTATTTTACATTAAAATAAAAAGGCAAGCCTAACTAAAATTCATAAAATGCAACCAAGACATAGAAGGCGGTGTGATCATTGCCCCGAACTACCCTGGTACCCTTTGTATGGCTTGGATCTGGAAGAAAAGACCATTCACAGACCCCAAAATTATAAAGAAATGCATTTTAGCTGTTGTTGTTGAGTTGGTAATTAACAGCAAAATTAAAACAAATGTGATGTGAACTAGTTTACAATGTATTCATATGCATTTGGTTTTAAATTTTAAAGGATTGCTTTTAACAGAAGCTAGAAAAACAGTTCTGAGGAGGAAGTTGAATATGCCTGGCCCATCTTTATTTCCTTGTTTTTGAGTGCAGCCCAATTGAATTTGTAATGGACTGGTCTTGACCTACAGCCTCCGGCACTTAATGTCAGCTTTAGCTCAAGTCATCTGCAGCTCCAACTGCAGCTGCTGTGATCCAGCCACAGCCACAACCTCAACTTAACCTGCAATTTTTTTGTCTGTCAGCTGCAGCCACAGCATCTCCCTGCAAGCCTTTAACAGAAAAGAAAACAATTTGATGTCTATCTCAACATCAACATCAACCTCCAGTGAATACCATTTAAAGCCTACGCTGCAGCAATTACCGTCTTATAAATATCAGTAGGGGACTTGATAGATTTACAATTCATATTCTCAGTCAACCTTGAGTGTGAGTTATGAAGGCTAAGGCTTCCACTGGAGCTGCTTAGAGAATAAATACTGATAATCATTATGCCATGAAGAACAAAGCATTAATCACTGCAGCAATGTTTTTATCGACGTACTGTAAACTTGGCTGGAAAGCAGAAATGGGATGCAGGATCAGGAAAGACAGGGATTCTGTCCTTTTTAAACAAAAAAAAGCCCAGAGTAAGCTTTTATCGTCCTTAAAGCTCACTCAGAAGAATGTTAATGAGATTGAGTTCCAAGAGGTTTTAAATTGTTTAATTTTAACTCTTGCTGACCTTGGTTTTTGTCATTGGTAAAAGGAAATAAGTCCTGAGTGAAAAAGACTTAGACCTGAGAGCACAAGAGAAGAGGATGAATGCAACCTTACAGCTCTTGTGTCTCCGGTTCCCTTCTGGAGAGGAGCTGCTGCTCTGACTGCGTCTCATTGGAAGAAAACATGATAGCAAAGCTTCCTCTCATGAAACACTCACTTCCTCAGATCCATCCATCCATCAGTCCCTTCTGTCTTTTCTTTGGCCTTCCTGCAATCAATACTTGAGTGAAAACAGGATTTTTAGCTTTTTCCCTGCCTCTGTCTTATTGTACTCTGGGAGCAGCTCATGCATACAAGATCCAGCCCAGGTGATCATGTCACCCTGTTCCCAACATGATGGAGGTGGGAGCAAGGAGGAAAAAAAAGTATACCAATCTTCTCTTTCTTTTCTTCCTTCTAAAGCTATCAGCTCTTACCCAGGGTCCCAACCTCTGTCATACCTAGGAGATTGGATTTGCACCCCTCCTCACCCAGCCGCAGTGAACACTGAGACTGAGAGGCAATAGGAACAAATTTGGTCAGATGTACCCTTGATTTTTACATTGCATTGTTAGCGCAGCGAGCCAAGAGGACGCAGAGGATGATGATTGCTGCGCTGGCAAACGCACTGAGAAGGTTATTTTCATGCCCCATCCATCTGGTGTGGCATTTTCATGTTTTCTGATGAGCTGACAGCCCAAAGAAAGTTGTTAGTCATCTCAGTGCAACATTGTCCTTTGTGCCCAAGACAGACTGTGTTTGCTTGATTTATGTCATTAAAGTCCATTCAGCTCACTGGACCCCCAACAGTTAAGGCAATAAAGCAAATCTCTTTGTTGATCGAGAACAAACTGGTAAACATGTTGATTGTACTCCTCCAATTAAATGTCTATTAGTAATGTCATGACCGACTGAGTGAGTACATGCAGACTGCTGTTAGATTTTGACGTGGGGACAGATGGGACAGCTTTTTCTCTCTGTGACTCCTCTTTCAAAAACAAATCTTTGCTCCTGCTGTTTGAGAAATGAGTGTGAAGTCTGACAGCAAAGGATGTTCAGGACAAAGCTCGTAGGTAGGTACTCTGAAAAGCATGACCGCAGAGCAAACATCACAAATAAATCAAGTGAAATACATTTATTCAAACAATTTCAGTCTGAACTAAAAGGCTGGGCTGACTGAAAGACCAACATTGCTGTCTCTATAGATGTGCTGCTAGCATGGCAAAAGTCAAACTGCACACTGTCTGTATTTTTGTCAATGTTTGCTGGACTTGTATGACTCTGTTTGCCGATAAGTTTGCCATATCAATTTAAAAAACGTGACCATGGCTCATGCTTTCTTGAACACACTATACATGGAACAGTTTATAGCTAGTATACATGGAGACGGGGGAAAGCAGTTCAGACACGGGCCTGAGTATTATCAGGATGGACAAAGACAACGGCTGCTGGTTTGAATATGTACAAGCATGTTGTCATATTATATGTGAATAATCTCTGTTATACTGCTGTAAATCCATGAGTCTACTTTGTAAAGTAGAATTATTATATGTTGGGAGGAATGGCTATGGATGCCATATGGACGGGAGGGAGGACAACATTCTGGTCCCAGTGGGGGTGTTTTTACTTTGGCATTTTATGAATGATTTTGCAAAAAGGACGTCATGAGGGAAGGCAGTAATGGCAAAAGGCAAAGGCTGCAGAGCTTGGATCACACAGAGCCTGGATAGAGTGGGACTTGGCACAGCTAAAGATCACATGGACCGAACTTTTGAGACTGGAGCCTTTTTGCATCTCTTTCCTACTCCAGTTAGCATATGACACCCTACCACATCCAACAAACCTGCATTGATGGGGGATGAGAGTGGACCCTCTGTGCAGGTTATGTGGAGAGAGACACGTTGGTGAGCTGGCAGAGTGCAAAGATTGCCCTTAGCCAGGGAAGATACAGATTAGGCCACAAGAAGGTCCTTAGAAGACTGGCTGAAACTTTGAAGCCAGAAAGAAAAAAAAAAGTGTCAAATCCATCCAGAAGCATTCCTTCCCATTCAGTTTAAAAAGGAGGGGTAAAACCCACCAGCCTCCAAAAAAAAAACATGGAAAGCCTCCTGCAGTCAGCCCAGTCATGGTAGAGGATGGTGTACCTTGTAGGGAAACTGCACTGCCCCCAGGTTGTCCAAGTATCCCTGAGGCCTGATTTAGTCATGTGGCCCGGGAGGCCAAGAACATAATCCAAGTTGAACTTGCTGTCCCATGGAAAGTTGGTTGCAACAAAGCCCAGGAGAGGAAAGCCACCAAGTTTCAGGACCTGGTCCAGCAGTGCTTCCCATTAAAGTAGGCTGCAGAGGTTTTCTGGTGCAGTCGATGTGGAAGATGTTTGCAGCTCTTGGAATAACAGGGAGGTAAGAGGAAGGCGGCTGCTTGCTGGTCAGGAGGAGCAGCGGAGAGAGCCTTGTATTGGCTCTGGAACAGAAGGGAGGAGTTAAGCTGCCCAGAGGAAGATGGGCAGTTACTGGCTGTTTCTGCTGACCTGCCAACTGGAAGACGTCATGGCTTAGGGTCGAAACATTGGAGGAAGGTTGGACGCCACCTGAAGACATCCTTTCCTGGCCGAGAGCTGCTTTCTAAAGTGTGTGACTGATGGAGGTTGTATCTTTAGAAGATGTATCTCACAGTCACAGGCAATGTCTATTGCTTATGCACTGTTGAGAAAAAAACTAAAATAATGGGAAATGACAAAAATTAAGTTTGTTAAAGTGAACAAAATGAAAATAATGATTATTAGATAGTATCTTATTAAATGATAACAGCCTCTTTATTAATGGTTATTCTCAACTGAAATATTCTGTTTGGATGTGTTTTATGATGAGCCCAGACTTTTCTTTGAGATATTACATAACTTCCTATTTGAAGTCAAGCTCTCTGACAGTGAGTGCACAAAGGGGAAAATGATTTCAATTCAAGCATTTTGTTCTATGATGCTCCTCTTAATAACAAAATGTGTTATTATTTTATTATATTTGTATATTTACCCAAAATAATCCAATCGCTATTTGGCCCACTCTCTGACCAATGAGTATAATTTTTTGTAGTGGGAGTTTAAAAAGTCAAATAGCGTTAAAAACACAAGTCACAATGAACTCATGGAAAATAATCCAGTGCAACAGCTCTGAAATAAAGCCTTTGTGAAGCTATAATAACATTCTTTTTTGAGGCTGTTACGTCTCCTTAGATGATTGAGTAGAAAGGAGACACTAACTTAACAATCAAAAGATAAGATGGAGTCAGAGCATATGTGACAAAAAGAAA
>JAPZDT010000019.1:24317910-24336923 GCA_029814675.1 Acanthurus coeruleus | reverse complement strand
TGTTTAAATTTAGATTTCTATAAAATTAGTTTGTGTTACATGCAATCCTACATTTAGAGTAACAGTTGCTAGCTTTTTTTTTAGCTTCAACGAAAGATATTAACATGATCAATTCATATTATATCTTAATAAATAACCAACAACAAGACATAGCTTAATAGCAAGAGCAACATACAATATTGGTCTTACAAGCAGTTTTGGTGAGACACAAGTTTTTGCTGCTGTACCCTCAGACTTCAGGGCAGCTTCTTTCCTTAGGCTGTGAGACTTTTCAATTCATCCGCAGCACTCTGACATAAAAAAATTGTTTTAATTTTCAGAATCCGACCCAGTGGCAGGCTTTAAAAACATTTGTAGAAATAGCCAGTGTTCTCACTGATGGTCTCGTTTGCTTATGAAGGTCATATAGACACATCAGTATTAAACTGAGACTGTTTCATAACCGGTTAAAACTTCTTGCTTAAAAAGAGAATTTTCAGAACATTTTCTATATTCTGTCAACTCGCTTTGCCACCTTTTTCTTCTTGGATGTGTTACATGCCTTCCTTAATACAGATGTACTCTCTGAATATGCCTTCATTAAATATTATTTACCCTTTCATCCTGAAAATGCTGATATACTTGCTTTTAACTGTCTGATTGCATGTTCATCAATACTACTGTGCATTCCCTTTGAGCATTTGTGGTGCATCTTCAGAAATGAGTCACGAAGCATAAAGGTCAAAGAATGTTGATCTGTATGTGTATTTCTTATAATAAATCCATTGTTGCATATAAATAATGATTTTTAAAAATTAAGCCATGTAAAGAATTAAAGAGAGAGAGCAGGTGAGGTAAAAGTGGAGTTTGGCAGTGTTTTGATACATAATTTTACGCATTAATTAGACGACTGCACAGTCTGAATGATTTTTGTTGGTTTCCTCTGTGTCTGAGGTGATTGAAATAGTAGTCAGACAGAGTCAAGCAGAGGTGGGAATGGAGGCTGAAAACAGCATAAAGGCATGATTTTTGTTATTTTAAAAAAAAAGAAGGTAACAACTCCAACCACTTTTTTGGATCAGCTCAACTTTGGCTCCTTAACTTAAATTGGACTGCAGCTCTTGCAGATGGAATGGTCCAAATGCAAGTGAGGGAGTCTAAAAAGGGCCTTGGCTTTTTTCAAAAGTGATCAAAAGGACCAAAAGAATAAACCACAACCAAAAATGAAAGCATTCATCATAGCTTACCTGCATGCATAGTTGTGCTTCACTGTGATGAAGTGACTTGTGAATTGGGCGTTGAGTCTCGAGTCGTTCGTCAGCTTGTTCTATTAGAAAGCACCCACAGTGATGCAGTGCTGCTGTCTGCTGTTGTCTCATTGTCCCCAGTAAACCCTTGGGTCTTAACTTGTCTTCTCCCTCTCAGTTTTTCCTTCTTTTCCTCCACATTTTACTTCTTAAACTTATTCCTTTGCCTGTCAAATGAAGCTGCTGTGTCGTTGGCTTATGAAACACATCAGTGGGGATTTGGTGTTGAGGCAGTGACAAGGGAAGTGGTATAGAACCAAATTTCCATTAGGTATAAGGCCTAAAACTTTAATAATACCATGGTTATTCGATTGATTACTCCCTGTGTTCCCATCATCCTCCTTCTTCTCTCCCAGTCTCCATCAATATAATTTTCTCTTTTAAGCTGTTTCTCTCCGCCGCTCACACTCTTTATCAAACAGATTACAAGTTAATAATTAAACAAAAATCTATAAAAGTGAGTTATCAGCAATAACATGATGCACCATCTTTTTAATACCCACTCTGGCTTCTCCTTTCTTATCTGCCTCTCTCTTTTTTTTCTCTTTCAGAACTACACCCAGTACATCCCCCTGTCAATATACGACCTGCAGACGTGGATGGGCAGCCCATCCATTTTTGTCTACGACTGCTCCAATGCGGGAATCATTGTCAAGTCTTTCAAACAGTTTGCTCTGCAGAGAGAGCAGGAGCTGGAGGTGGGCAGCAGCACAGACAAACACACTCATGGTTTATGGCAAGTCACAACACAGGAGCCATGAATTAGTGGCAGTTGAGTTGTATTACAAACACATACACACACACGCACACATGCACACACACAGTTGATGTGGAGACAACTGGGGCAAAATGAACTTCTGGTGTTTATGAGTCATCAGTGCCAAAGTGTGTGATTTTTCATATGCAAACATGCCACAAAATCCCCAATACATATTTACTTAGACTCCCCCACACACACAAACACACAACAACTATATACTGTACTCATAAGAAGGAATTGTGTTGATCGTAATTGGTGGACTTGAATCCTCTTTTTGACAAACACTAGATGTCTACAGTGCTGTTGTCCAGTCAATCAAAAGAGCAGTTGGCTTTAAATCATTAAGTTTTGCTATAGACTTGGGAGTACATGGGGCCCCAACACACACTCACACACACACACACATACAAACACACTCACACAAATACACACCCCTACCAGCCCCAGTCCCTTCACCGCTTCATCTTTTTATTACGTTTTCTCTCTCCCGGCTATGGCATGTTATGTGAATCCCTAATGAGATGGCGCTGTCATTCATCTCAATTATTCATGGAGAGGTTTGGGTCTGACTGTAGATTAGCTGGAAAATGAGCGAGGGAGAGGGAGAGGTACAGGACAAACAGTGCTGAGCAGAGAGATTGGGAGTGGAGTGAGAGTACAGGATGGCTGCTGTGAAGGCTGCGTTGCCTGTAATCGTAAAGGTGAAGGCAGAAGCCAAACTGCTGAGTTGCCACTGTATTTGACAGAACTCATCACAAGTGTCTCTCCAACATAAGCCACCCCTGCTCTTTCTGATTAAGTTTGCAGAGGTCATGGACAGGCTGCACCATCAGGGCTTAAGTCACTACTCTTATTTTGAAAAATTTCACATGGATTATTTTTTTTTCCTTTCAGAAACCAGAAGTAAAATTGGTTTCTTTCACTGTGTGATTTGAGTAAATTCAGTGTAGTTGTTTGTCAAAGTGGATGATCTTTATACGTTCAATTTTTATCCTCCTAATTTTTGTCTTTACATGCCCTGTATATGAAAACAATAACATTTTCATCTCTTAGGCTTTGGAGGTGTTCCAACCTCTAGACCAAATGTTACCAGTCACTATAAAGGTTAAAACCAAAGAATTTCCAGGAAAACAGACAGTGGTTTCTCTTTATGGGCAAAAAACACACAGTTGGGATACAAAGCACCCATTTGGCTTGAACTGCACTCACAAATTCAGTTGTTTGCATTTAGTAGTATATTTTGTCCAAGTCAAATTTGTTAAGTTTGAGAGAGAAACAAAATCACTTTTTTGAAGTTCTTTTAATTTACTGTCTTCTCTACTGTTAAAAAATTAATAAATAATGACTCTTTGCTCTTTACTTACCAAAATGATCAATAGTTTTTAATATTCTTATCCACCTGTGACCTGTGATTCTTGATCATACTTCATACGGAGGTTTTGATCAGTGGAGAACCCCAAAAAGAGCTGTGGTCAAATAGCTCTAAATGATTCAGTACTTTTTTTTCCTCAACATATTCCTTGAACATAACTTAAAAACCATCTAAAATGGACATTTTTTAAAACAAACAATGGTGACAGTTCACAATGTATGAGGTGTATGAGTTCTCCATATTGACAGTGAATCACTCCCCTTTTTTCTTGTCAAAATCAGATTTCTACCTTTTACAAAAATTAGAAATAGTGAGTTTAAACATGACAGGAGGTTGGGGAACTTAAACTGACTTCTCTTTAACTCTTTTGCACAAGGGTTACTGAGGACTGGATTACTTAAGGTTCTTTCAAAGCTGTTGCCAAGATGAAGATTTAATTAAAGTTGTCTGTAGTTTGCAAACTTATTTCTGGTCAAAATTTAGCCTTAAGGCCTGAGAGTAAAGCTTGTAAGGTGGCAATAGAGCTGTGGGAGTAACACAAGCATTTACAAACCCTTGATCAGTCATTTTTGTAAACAGTATCTAACTTTTTTATCATGGGACATACTTTATACATCAAAGGTATGAGATACATTGTTGCACTGCAAGTATGTACCTATAGGGTTTTTGTAGGGAATTAAACTGAGGGAGCCCCCCGACATAATGCAGGGAAAGTTGCGTAACATCCATTAGCGGTTTTTTACTTTTCCACCTGAGTGCTTGCCCCTCTCACAGAGAAAGTGTATAATGAGGAGGTTTGATGTAGAATAAGAAGAGTGACAATGACTTCCTGAGACTTTTTAATCATGCAGGAAATGATCCGGGGGGGGGTCCCTCCACATCAACCACACGCTTCTGCGCCGGCAAACCTGTGTCGTGACACTGCACATGCACGCGGGCGGTCCCACGAGGAATCGTGCAATAATCAAACACACACACTCACTTAGACAACCATTTTGAAATGCATACTGTCGACAGCACTGTTTGACATAGCATGACAGGCCTGATCTCACCAGGGACTGTTTTATTTGGAGATTCAGTGATGCAGACTGAAACACGAGCATGAAGGAAAAGGCCAAAAGGAGGAGGAGGAGGAGGAGGTGTTTTATCACTCCTCCACGACATCATATCAACCCACTCTTGCAGTCCAGCCGGTCGGTTGGTCGGTCGGTCGTTCGGTCGGTCGGTCGGTCAGGGCGTTTTTCTGCTCTGAGTGCTCTATTATAGGGCCACCTGCCTCCTTTTAAATATCTCATCACTTCCTGCCTGCACTCAGCAAACATACTCACTGCATTAGCTGCTGGGTAGAAAGAGGTGTGTGTGTGCGTGCGTGCATGTGTTCATGCGTGTGTGTGAGTGAGAGAGACTGCTTATCTATCATTTTAATGAATAATTAATGCATGACTATGAAGTGTGTTACTTGACTACAGCTGCATTTTGGTAGCCCAGTGTGCACATGCCTGACTTCATCCCTCTGCTGTGATTGTGTGATTTTATATCTGAAATCCCCCCCTCTGCGTAGGATTAGTCTCATAAATTGTCATTTAAAAAAAAAAAATTCTCAGGATTGAAATTGTACCCTGGTATCCCCAGTGGATGGGAGAGAAAGGAAACCTGTCATGGTGATTTTCATGGTAATTTGTGAGATTACAATATGCTAATGTGATAATTACAGTGGATGCTTGGCATTAATCAGTAGCTGCTGGCAATGTTGTCGTATTTACCGTTAGGATTACTGCGGCACGCAGTCACGCACCAAATTTCTTTCAGGAGACAATGTTCTTCTGAGAATGACACAACGAGAGGCTTTAGAAATATGCTCTGCTTTGTTTGTGATGTCTGTCTCTGCGAACAAGTCGACATTTTCCTCATTAGAGAGAGAAATGAGGAATTATGTTACAAGAAGACTGGCACAGATCCACCACACAGCAACAATCAGGCTCCCACTCATGCCTGCAAGCATTTCAAAGAGAAATAAAATATGCATGTTGGTATAAAAAGAGACACATGCACAGTTACACACGTTATCATACTTCCCCCACTAATTAAGACCATTCTTTTGTATTTTTAATGTCTTGATTTATTCATGTGTGTGCGAAGATCTCCTTATAGAGAAGTTCTGCAAATATTGAGATCTGAGCTTCACTGGCTGCTGCCTTTCTTGCACCACATATTATAGAGTCAGCTAATGAGTTATTGGACTAGCAGAGAGCAGGAAGGTTGTGCAGTATATACAGAGAAGTGAGGCGTTACATAAATCCACAGTGCTTCATCACACGCCTTTTTTGCAGTTTGATTAGTTTCACTGGAAACTGGACTTAACATTTGAATCAGGTCATGGCAATTGTCTTAATAAAATACAGAAGGTGTCTTAAATTTTTATTGCTTTTTTGATGTAATTTTTTTTAAGCCTCACAGGAGGAATCTCTATTTTTTCCCTGTTTTGTTCCTCAGGCAGCATGCTGTATCATTTGTTCTATTTGTTTTCTTGTCTCATCCTCTAATTGACTGGGTTCACCCTCTGGATGCATAAAGAGGAGCATGTCCCCTCAGTCCTCGCCTCAGGTAGTGAAGGTTTACCCCAGCTTGCATCAGACGCTGAGGTACAACACACTACAAGCTGGAGGCCCAAGGAGTAGTTCACATTCAGGACCTGTGGTGATTTACTGCTGTGTTTGTGGTTGTCTTTAAGTTGTTTGTCGTGCTTGTGTGCTTGTGTGTGCAGGTTCTTAGACTATATATCCATTTGCTTATATGGGAGGGCGCTGAGTGTGTTCTAACACTCAGTACTAGACAGTTTGAAGATTTCTCACACTCCCTCCTCCAGCTCAGCCTTCATGCCTGTAGCCCCGACTGTGTTTGCAAACACAGAAAGAGTTTCAGCACTTGAAGCAACAATTTCCGCTGCAGTAAACAGCTGTTCAGGGTGTCTGTGGCACTTCAAGAGGTCTTACAGTAGCAGTTTGCAATTTATACTGACGTGCTTTTCTCCAGTGAGCAAGGCCAGGTGTGTGATATATAATAACAGCCTATTTAATCATTGCAAATAACAGTTTTCGATCAAACTGAAATCGGCACCTTCCAACTGTTGGGAGGAGCGTCACTGGTAGGACAGAGTATTAACAACTGGCTCTGCATTGGAACCAAGCATCAACCTCTGAACCTATGAAGCCAACATAGAGGTGCCAAGAACTGCAGTCCCTTGAAAGTCCACTTGAGGCTGGCTCTAACAGCAAGTCAATCACAGAGGCTCAACTTTGCAGCAAATATGAATGTGTCCAGCCTGGAACAAAGCATGGTTGTGGTTTCTATAGCTATTCTACCCATTCATGACAACCATACAGGAGGTACATTTTAATATAATTCCCTCATTTTAATTATACAAAGGCTTGAAGGTATTTATAATAAAGCGTGTAGCTTTTCTGAATGCCCACAACTATTAGCTCTGAGCTGGGCATCACACAGTCATATTGACAGTCATAGTGGTAGACATGTGGATGCTCCTCAGCGCCACCCTCTCACCCAAATATGATCACCTCTGGCTGCATCTTGGCACCTCTCCAGCTACCAGTCCACAGTCTGTACTGACTGGACCATGATGGTCTTCAGCCCCTTTCCAGTTCACAAGCCATGTACCCACTGACTAAGCTTCTGCCACCCCAGAATAGTAAAAGAAAGTCTCTGTGCAGTAAATCAGATAATGAACTCTTAGGGAGGCAAGGCAACAGAATTAGGGAGGATTCAGACTCTTGTAAGTAATTAGTGTCCAGATAGTTTTTGACCAGCAGCTCCGACTGCCCTCCTCTTTGTCTGCACAGTTTTCCCCCACACTTTTCACTGAGCATTTTCCTTTCCTGACATTCATATACCAACCAATTTCCATTGAGCTGATGTATTATATGATCAATCAATAAATCAATGTCTCCTGACCATCTTAATCTGTCACGTCAAGATTAACTTAAGTAACTTATAGCAGTAGCAGTGATGACTGCCTCATGAAATATATGGCCTTCCTAGTGTGATCGAGCACTTCAGCCCTTTCCTCCTCAAGCGTCAGAGCCCCAGCCCTTTTATAATACTCTGTCATTTGTAAGTACCCTCATCATTTCATGTGTTAATTGAAAAAAAAGATGTAATAATTTTTCAGACTTCATTCAGGTGAGGTGACCTTGGTACTAAATGTATTGAGACCTGAAAGAAGAGATGTCTCAGTAAAATAATTTTGTGGACCCGTGGACCTGATCCTGAGCAAAGTCCTTAAATATTTAGAATCAGCTAATGCAGAGTGATCAGTTACTAATATTTACTCAGATTTTTAATAAATGTTTGATAAATAACAATTGTAACTTACTAAATCTGCCACAGCTTATTTTTCATAAGGTACTTCATCCAGATACTAAAGGCCTTGATTTAAAACCACTAGATTTAAAGCTAAAATAAAAATATTATATGAACAAATGAATGAAAACCCTGAAAATTATGTGAAGTGATATAGAGGGGATTTATCACTTTGTTGGTGATGTTGTAAGAATTAAAGGACACTCTGCTCACAGTTGAATAGTGATGTTACAAAGTGGAGCTTCTTCTTGCACAATTGAGCTCTGGCTGAGTACAGAAAAACAACCCACAACAGCTAAGTTCTATTTTGGCCCGCCATCGAGTTACTCACCGAAACACTGTTGATCAGCGACAGATGATAAGAGCTGCTGCTGCCTAAGTTTATCTCTTTAACAGGCACAGGGGACATTCAGTGCCAGTGAGAAACCAGACACTACAACCTGAATGTCTTGAACACTGATCTTTACTAATAGGAGAGATGAAGGAGGAACAAATGTTTAAACAACATATTCATTAGAGCCAACACTTTAGAAAATCTTTTATTTGTCAAGCCAAGTGTCTGATCTCTCTGTCGGTCGCACTGCTGCTCCAAAGTATTACCTCACATTCACACACTCTAATCTTCATTTGGATGTGCAGTGAGAGTCTCCCAGTGTAGAGTCTGGCTGTCATTAGGAAGACACATTTGAGCAGAAGGATCAGCATTTGATCTGCTTTATTAAGCCATTCCGTCCCATTAAAATATGCCTTTATGGGTCTGATGCTGATCATCTGGATTGGCTTGGAAAATACATGCCTGATTTTCATTGTGCATGTGAACTAATATTTAGGACAAACACTAAAGAAATCTTCACACTAAATCAGGCCTGTGAAACTGTGATTTTAAGTTATGAAGTCAGTGGAAGACGAGCAAGAGTCCTGACTCCAATCTACCTCGTCACTAAAAGACACTATATGCAGCTCCAGACACCTACACTGATTTTTTAAATCATAGACACTATCAGATGATTTTGGCACTTTTATAAAATCAAACTTAAAAGCTGCTGTCAACAGAAAACAAACTGTCCTTAGAATCGAATAAAAATGGATGCACATAAAAACGCAGCGTTTCCTGAAATAATAGATATAATAAAAAATAATAATAGGTTTTTGTAGAAAAGAAGCAATAATAATAATAATAATAACAATAATGGCCTCCTTTCCTAATTTGTTGCTAAGATTAGGCAGTGCTGCAAAATGAAAGCAGCCTTGCATTGCAGTCAGCAATGATAAAGGGAAGTCTTGGATTGCTGCCTTCATTAAGACCTACAGCTCATTAAAGTCTGCTCAGTAAAAGAGAGGAAAACCATATTGAACTCCCAGCAAACAAATCAACAGCACAACAACAATGAGCACATAAATAGTCAAGAGCTCCAAATATAATTAAAGTTTTACATCATATGCAAGCCTCCTCCATTATCCACGTTTGCTAGTATTGACTGAGTCGTCCCAGAGTGTGGAAATAACACACTAATTCTGTTTTTTTTGAACAGACAAGAGGATTGTTTACCATTGAAGACCGCCTGCTTAGAAGGCAAGCAGGAGGAAAATTTCCTCGCTGGGATCAATAAGCTATCACATTATCATTATGTTCTCAAAATCTCTCACCTGGTATGTCGATGGTAATGTTTTGCCTGAAAGCATAAGGTGGCAAGCCAGCAGAAACCACTGGTTTGTATCTTCTGCGATAACATTTGTTTTAATTCAACAGGAGAAAAACAAAACAAAAATATGACTTTTATTGCTTGTTTTCCCAACTACTATTTCAGTTTTCATTGTGGTGCACTCAGTACAGCAGCTTATGAATATGAACATCTCTCTATGATGGATGTTCAGTTTGAGATTAGCCCAGTACTTTTACATGGAAATGGGCTCACTCATAAACACGTGAATTTCTGGTCTCTGTAAAGTCTGTTGCTGAAAGCTGACGAGTGAATAAATGGATCGTAGGTTTGCCTTTGTCGAGAAAAGTTTTCTCTGAGCAATGAGATGATGCCAGATCTGACTAGCACAAACAGCTTGCAACAATAATGACAACAGTTAGAGCAGGCTTGTGTAGGTGGTAACAGGGTGCTGATGCCTTCACCTTTTACTTTTGCTGGACATTTGCACAAACTCACACTTGGACTTCAGATTAGTTTTCTCACTTGTTTTTACTTTCTGTTTCTTTTCTAAGTTGTCTTTTTCTGTCACGACTTATCCTTCTATATCAGTCTGGAGCTCCTGTTTTCTAATCTGTCTCTGACCTTTCATTTCATATGTCTTACCTGGTCTTCAGCTTAAGTTCATCATCCTGTCTGCTTTTGGTATCTCACCTTGCTTCTGTTGCTGCGTCCTCACTCTTATCCCTCTAACACCAGAACAGTACCATGATTTTTCTTTTTATGTGTGACAAGGCTCATTTTAGTTTCTAGTTAATATAATCCCAGAGCAAACAACAGAAGCAGTAAGCAGTCAGCACCGTCAAAGTGAAACATTTCCACATTTGGAAGTTGCAGCAGCGTTGCTGAAACCTGTTTTTCGATAAATGTGTGTCAACAAATGGGGCTGTCTCCCCACGTCTTTGTCTGCTGGGCCCACTGACAGACACAAACAGTGACCACAAACAAGTTTCTCCTCTTTAAAGTCGGGCTGTCAGTCAACCGGCTCCTCTTCTCTTTCTGTGCCTCTGTCATTCATTTCCCCTGACAATAGTTCAGGCTGTGGAGCAGCTCAATAATTCATTGTTTTGGTTCTGAAACCCAGATTCATACCTGAGACTGCTCTTTGTGTTTGTTTGCTGCTTGAAAATATCTACTGATAGTCTAAACCTAATTGCACAGTTACATAGACAGTTATTGGTAGGTTCATTTACACAGCAGGTGCAGCTCGGGTGGTCATTGCAGCCAATCGGATGTAACCAAACACTGTCCCACTCTGTCTGTTCAGGTGGCAGCCATCAATCCCAGCCACCCTCTCGCCCAGATGCCCCTGCCGCCCTCCATGAAGAACTGCATCCAGCTGGCTGCCTGCGAGGCCAGCGAGCTGCTTCCCATGAACCCTGACCTCCCTGCTGACCTCTTCACCTCCTGCCTCACCACACCCATCAAGATCGCCCTCCGATGGTAGTATTTCTCTCACACTCCCTCTCCTTTCTCTCTGCCAGAATGGTTTCTTACTGACATTAAAAGTCTGAAACATTTAGAATTTTCAGATGATACATTTGGGTTATGTCCTTTATTCATGCTGAGGTAATGGAGTAGCTGGGATCTAACTGCTGGCAAATGCTGACATTTAAACAGTGTTTTTCATTAATGAGCCCAAACAGCCTTTAACAGCTGCTGGAGAAACTTTAAATTTTATACACAGGAGCCGTCTGGTTATGAATTATGTCAGCAGGTAAGAAAATGTTAAATAAATGTCCTACCTCAGTCTAGCTGTTTCTTACTTCTTGTTTGAATATATTCTAACAAAAAAGAAAATGAGGAAGATTTTAAGGTTATTTTAGCAGGTTTTGGGTCATAGTTAGAAGGTCAGAATATCTCAGGTTCTCAGGTTATGTTAAGATAATGGGTAATTTCCTGCTAGATAATGCTTTTTTTCTCTGTAATAACCATGGACTATGCAGTAGATTGTGTGTCAGTCATCAAGGGATTAAGCCTGTTAGCAGCAGCTTGGATCACAGCTTGGACTCTCTGAGGATACATTGATGTGTCCTGCGCAGAGAGCAAACGTTGCTCTGAGCTCCGACCCTGCTCAGTATTCAGCCATGAGTAGAAATATTCATCTATGATGAAAAATGTAAACCAACATCATCAGCAGCGATGTGAGATGATTATCCCTGCAGAGGCGGCTTCAGTATAATAGGTGAAAGATATTCGAGCTAAATGTGTTCATTTGGGAGAGCTGGCTGATACTACGACCTGATGTACAGTGAATGTAGCGTGATGCATCATTCAGAGGGCTCATAGTGGTGGAGCTTCGAGCTAAGCCACAGGAGCACTGGGGTTACATCAGCCAGTCAGCTGTGTTTGTGGTACATGGAGCATGTGGGGCTTGCACACCCAAGCAAAGGTGATTGCATCACCTCCGATCCTCTGTAAACAGAAAACACACACACACACACACACACACAAATATCATTTGTGTTGCACAAACACATGTACTGTTGCTCCGTATTCTGTTTGTAGGAGCTTGTTTTATCAGGAAGTTAGCTCACGATTAGACTGTTTTTATGTTATTTTGTATCAGTGCCTGAAATAAGGTAGGATGTTGTTACTCATATTGAAACTATTAAAATTGTAAGTGATCAGCGTAGAGGCAGGGGTAAAAAAAATAGTAGAATGTCAAATTTTCTCTGGTAAAAGGGCACTCTGGATTGCATGTTATCCACATTTGTTTGGTCAGTGAGCCAGTGTAGAGGGCACTTAGTTATTTTTATTCATCCCTTGGGACATTCAAGAAGCCACTGGCTGCTTTTTGGTGCCAAAGGGGGCACCATGGCTCTAGTTTTGTGAACACAATTAGGCTCAATCACTCCACTGTTTAAAATAATGAGATTATTAATGCAGTGCGACTCTTGAACACACTTTGATTGTACTCACTAACTTGCATTTAGACAGCACTTATGAAGGCATTTACTAATAACTGAGCTTGGAGAGCTAACGACTGACACTAACATATTCCTAGTTCGTGTGTATGTTATCGTTTAGCTTGTCAACCACAGTATTTTGCCATCCAGCCCAACATCACAAACTTTTGTACAAAACAGAAAGAGGGCTTAGTAATGGCTAACTTGAAATTTGTAGCCGTTATCAGTTGATAAGTTGTCAAACTTGCTTGACTTGTATCTTGCATTTCTTTAGTATTGGCTCTTTTCACAGAAGATCTTTTGATATGTCACAGAAGAAAATCACCAGTGTGAATAATAAAATTGATCATGACAGAATTCCTTGTTGATGTTCTGAGTTGTAGACTGTGAACAAAAAACCAGTTTAGTCGTGATGTTGTGCCCATTTGTTTGAGTGAATTTATGTTTTTTGTGTTTGTATGGGGTTTTTTTGCATCGCTGTTCATTTTGGGCAGGAGCAAAACTAAACTGTCACCTTTATATATTTCTAATATTATTTTTCTTTACTTTTGTCTAATATTTGCATTACCACAAAACTTGCAACACGGTAAGATGAGATGATAGAAGAGATTGTGAATGCAAAATTTGGGTGAAGAGTAAGGGGTTAAATATGATTTAAAAAAACCCATCAAAACAGCGATCAGCCACTTAGTTTAAAGACATCCCATTGTCACATTATCCTTAAAATGCAGAGAAGCTTCTCATCCTCCATGCACTACCTGCCCAGATATAGTCTCTATCTGCTGGGTACAAAGTCTCTTTGATGCCATAAATCATTACTGATCTACACTGTTTTTTGCATTTTAATGTCCCAGTTCACTTTTCACATACTTGAAGTTATAAGGATGTTTGAACAGATTTTCAACTAAAAATTCAAAAGGCGAATAACTTTTTTCCAAAGTGTGTAAGTGAGGGTGACAGGTTGCCTCCAGGAGGCATCCTACAGCTAACTGATTTTTTTTTCTACCAAAAATGTGAAAGAATTTTGTTTCTCTTCCTCTGCTCTAAATCCACATCCCACTATGACCTTCAGCATAATGAGATCTCAGCATTATGCCATTAATATTGATATCCCTCAGCAACATTCCATTCGGAGAACAAGTTGAAAAAAACTTGCTAGATAATGTTGATTGAACTGTTTCATAATGTCATCTGCCCCCCAAAAGGGATGTTTCAGCTTTCAGAGCAAAGTTGGACAGAACCTTCCTATTGCTGACCCTTTAAGTTCAATCTTCAGTGGTTGTATTAACAGATTTATATGTTGGTCGAAAATGAATTGGGAAAAATTAGTCAAGTTTAAATAAATATGCATTATATATGACAGTTCCGCACATTGCTCAGTTGAACATAAGATAACTCAGCATAAATGTTACATGAGCACCAAAGCTTTAAAAAAGAATATTTAAACTTATTACTCATTTATTCATGACTTTATTCAGCCTTTATTTTTGCATGAAAAGAATACATAAATACATATACACAGTAGTCTGACAGAACAATAAATATATATCAGCTGTATGTAAATGTTTTGTTTCTATAAATAAATCCATGCTACCAATCCAGTCATTCCAAAGTACTTTCAATATTTGGTTTTCTCTCATTAAACTTCTATTGAAGTACATAAAAATGAAGAAATGACACATTCCTCCTCATAAAAGTTTAATTTCTGAGCAATAAAACTTGAATAATGATAAAACATTTTGTTAAACTTTAGATGGATATTGTGTTACTGATGTGAGTAGTAGAGTCCTCTCTGCCTGCACCACTGTTAGACTATGTTATAGAAATCACCACATTATCCTTTGATTTCCCATCCCATGCCAAAATTAATTTGTAGTGCAACTCTGTGCCTCTGGAAGGAACATTATGAATTCCAGACAGGAGCATACAGCTGCTGTTTAGTCTTCTCTCGCCTGGTTTGGTAGCGAATAACAATTTGATTGAGAATAGTCCCAGTGCTCAAGAAACCTCCACTCCAGACTAAACATACCAGCTGTGGCCCACATCTGCATCAGCCTACCCTACAGCTTTCCCTGAGACCTGGAGTTCTTTGCAAGTCTCCAAAGTTGCAGCAGCTCCCTCTTACCACTCCTTCCCCTCCTCCTGACCTTCCATTCTTTGCTGCTGTTCGCTTATTATTTTCTAAATAAAGACATGCCACGTTGTCTTCTCCTTAATTTCATACAGCCTCAGAGTGAGAGGCAGTGAGAGATTGAGGAAGGGATGGGCTGGTGTTTGGCAGAGTTAGAGTGGGTGGATGGAGGATTCACTGATGTGCCGGCTTACCTTGGCTTTAAAACTTTAATGAGATGCATCGAGGGATGGATGATGGGGTTTACAGAGAGAGAGAGAGAGAGAGAGAGAGAGAGAGGGGGAATGAGTTGGGAAAAGCAAGGCAGACTGAGTGCATGTCTACCTTTGATTGCTCAGCTGAGCAGAAAATCATTACTGATGGAGTGCCATCTTCAAGGGATTTCCCCACTGCTGCGATGGATGGGGAGGGAAGGAGGAGAGCGACGGAATAGAATGACACAAGGGGTATGCAGGGAAAGGGCAAAAGAGAAACAAAGGATGAAGCAATAGAAACTTTTTATTTTCTTATCTGATTTTTTTAACAAGGCTTGAATTGGTGCTGTAAGGTCAGCACTGTCAGTCCGTCTGTGGTCAGTTTCATGCCGAATGAAATTTATACAGCATTCAAAATCTTCAGAGATTGAATTTTGAAGGCTTTAGTGAATCCCACCAGTTTTATCTGGTCCCAGCAGTATGTTAAATTTTGAGTTTTTTAGTAAAAACACATCTTAGAAACAAATCACAAAATTGGCTACGAAGGTTAGGATGTCAGAAAAATAACAATTCATACATAAAATTACAAAAAGCAGTTGTTTTGAACTGAACCTTTGTAGATTGTGTCTGTACTACACTGTCAAAATTAAGATGTTTTTATGATAAGGTATCTCCACTGCCAAACAAACCAGCATATGACTTCAGTTTTGTTGCTACTACTGCAGGCAGGTGCGTTTTTAAAATTCATTATACTTGTTTTCACGAAGTTTATAACCAATGTGTCAATCCAGAAAGCCCCATACTGCTTTTTAGATCCTGTTAGGAAAAATGGGTAGCAAACATTAGTGATGAAATATTTAACTAGCACCAGTAGCTTGAAAACAAAGGCTGTTGCTCATATGCACTTTGAAATTTGACTTTAAACCAGCACAGACAGTTTGAATAGAATATTTTTCCACATTAAGATAGTAGTCTGAAATTTACAGTGACTGCCCTAATGTTAAAATGGTTTCCAGACAATGGATCTTAATTGCTTGGATGATGCCATGACTTTGATTTTCAGTAGTACAACCATGAACATTTTTCAACAACAATAAGATGAATTTCCTCAACATTTGCACAGACAATCCAGTTTCTTTCAGGATTAATGTTGTAATCAATTAGATACAATGCACAAATATTAAAACAAATTAAATTCAGATGACTAAAGTAACATGACCTGTTGTACATAAGTAAATTAACACTGTTTTTTGAGGATACTCATATTAAGTTACAGTAAAGCCACCTTAAACAGATATGGTTGTAGACTCTTTTTAGAAAGCTACATTTAGTCACTTCTGAAGACTCCTAAGATTGCCTACTGAGAATCTTGTACCATTATTGCCAGGCAGATGTGAGAGTGCAGCAACTCTGTAATTCAGCCCTTTGGGGAAGACTCAGGCAGCAGCAATGAATTTCCTCTGAAAGTAAAGCAGGCTGAGCCAGCTCCTCAGCAAGCTTCTGCTTCTGTCTCTTCAAAGTTACACCAATATCACTGGCTCTGCACATGCTGACCCTGCACCTGCACTCACATGTACGTTGTCTATGTATGCTGTTAATTCTGATGTATATATGTAAGCCTTTTAACCTCACTGCTCAGCTTTGACAAGTAGCTACTGGTGAATTCAAGTAGGATCCCATTTTCCTCATGTATGTACTGTAAACTGTACGCAAACCATTAAGAGCAGGAACCCAGATGAAATATTAATAGGCTCACATAACAACATCTTGTATTCCTTTCATTCTTAGCTTGGGCTTTACTGTGACACACACCTACTTTACAGGCAGACACACAAAAAATCATATTATATCCACTGAGAACAAACGCTTCTTCTATTTTACCGTTTCCAGTTCCTGTGGGTGAAGCAAGACATAATAAATGCGCGTAAGACTTGATATTCATTGGCTTAACAGGCAATCACACATTCACAACACTTTTTTTTGTTCTGGAGCCTTTACATTTAATAACTAAAATGTAAATCACCGTAAAAAATGTTGACACATTCATCTTCACCCTCTTGCATCTTATTAACTACAGAGGGAGCAGTGACATTATACTGCATTGGCCTTAGCTAACTACTTTCTGAAAACCTCAGAGGATTTGCTGGGCATTTTTTTCACCCCAAAAACCCATCAAACATACATATGGTAGCAAAGTTGGCAGTACTGCTATGTCCTAGGCTCAGTGTTTGCTGAGGTCCAACCATTATTTTACTGAGTGATCCACAATATTTCTTGTAAACAGATGTGCAGACTGCTTCATACTGCTGAACCGCAAGTATGTTGAAAAGACACTTTCAAAAAGTCAGGTTCTTGTTTTCTGAAGTAATTAACAATTTTTCATGAATATAACTTAGGAAAGTCTCCCTTCAGGGCTGCATTACTACCAACAACTGTCGTTGTCGTGATAAATCAAGTTACCTTGAGATGCTTCTGGATTTACAAGATCACACAAAAATACAGCTTCAGAAATACAGCAGAAACACCAAGAGATTACTCCTGCTATACTGCCAAGTATCTACGAGTGGACATATTTTGACTGTTGCATGATCTGTAACATAACAACCAACAAACCCAAACTGGAATGTGGGAAAATTAAATGCTAGATCCTTGTGCTAAAGGGATCTTTAAACTTTACTAAACTTCACTGCCACTTAATGTGGTACAGAAGAATAACAGAACATAGCATCATTGAGTTACAAGAAGATACTCTAATGTGACTTGCAATGTTTCAGCCTCTTCTTTTTTATACAGGTAGTTTACTCCAACAAGTACAATCTACATAGAACCATTTAAAAAATCGATGCAGCCTGTTTTAAAATGATACAAATCAGAACCTCATTGTACCAAAGGGGATACAATGCAGCAAAGAAACCTTTTACATGTTTTATATTTCCCCTTGATCAGATCAAGACCCTATAGTTGAAACAATACAGTCAAATATCATTATTTTTTGTTTATTTATTATCCTTCCAAACCCTACACAATATAACGTATCACATCAAAAGTCAATATGGACACTGTCAACCACAACCTATGAAGATAAAGTCGGTGTAACAGGAAAAAATCAAAGTGTGTCTGACGAATTTTGACACGTCACAGCTGTGCCCCATGTAATTCTGCTGTAATATGTTATAGCTAAAATCTACCAGAGGGTTAAACCTAGGTGAAGGTCTGCAGAACTGAAGGCCACACTACAAGTTTTCTTTTTGTTTTGTCACTCTAATTGTAAGTATATATTGTACATAAAAAGGGAGTGCTGCCTTTAAATTGATGCCCAAGTAAATTACCTGAATTTATTGATGCTAAGGACACACTCAGTAGTCAACCAAAATAATTGTGTCATCAGGTGACATCTGCTGATTACTATATATGCAAATAAGCTTAATTTGAATGTCAGGCTTTCAGCTGTGAGTCAGAAAAATGATCCAGTTCCAGTAAAATCACCCCGGCTGCTGTCAGAGAGTCTCAACAGTTGCTCCATTATTCTCTTTTGGAGCTGCTGTAGGACTTTTCTTATGGTGACATCAGCACTACAGTCTGTCAGCTGTGTGATGAATAAAGAAATTACATATGTAAATTCTTCTGGGACGATTTTTTTTTTCTTTAAACTGAATTGTGCTTTAGGCAAGGTCAACATTCCTGTATGCTCAGGAAATTCCTTTTAATTAGCATAATTTGTCTAGAATACCAGTAGCGCCACACTTTGATAGTAATTTAAATGATAGCAGTAATGAGACCTGTTTCAATCCCAATCAGGCAGTACTCCCTCTGTCTTCACATTTGTCTTCATAATGATCAAAAGAAATGTAAAAAAAAAACCATTCATCATAATGTATTATCATTTGAAAAGTTGTTTTTAAAAAAGAGCCGTTGTACTGGAGCTTAGGAGCTTGCTGCCACTTAATGAGCAGCATGAGCTTATGTAACAATGAGAAATTTGGTAAGAAGCAGTTGAAATGTCATTTTCTTTTGTTCTCAGCCGTTATACATGTATTCTACTAATAAATTCCAGGAAGTGAAGACACTGTATTGCGCTCATTTGCTGCAAGAATTTTGCCATGCATCATTAGAGGATAACACTGCTGAAAATCTTTTCAGTGTCAAGTGCTCACTGACTGTTGGCTTGAAATGTAGCTTTAATTTTGTAGCTTTGGCCTTCGCTGTAGTTCAAACCCTCTAAATCTGAATCCACATATTATTTCCTATAACATGCTATTAATATCCTATTAATTAATTAATATC
>JAPZDT010000019.1:24290069-24303001 GCA_029814675.1 Acanthurus coeruleus | reverse complement strand
AAGAGAGTGGGTGCCATGTTGCATGGTTCAACAAAGCAGCTCAACTCTAAGTAAGATGAGCTCCAGGCAGCTTAGATTGACGAGCGTTTTAAGCAGAACACTTGGCAGAGTTGTTATCACTCTTGCCATGCCAGTTTCCAGTACCTGTAAAGGGAGCAGCCACACAAACCAAGTGACAGGTGGGGAGGGTCATCGCAGGCTCTAAGTATTGATGAAACTGGGTACTTCAACACAACTAAAATGGTCAAAATAAATAGTATCTGTAAAGTGCAAGAATTTCCATCGATGGCACAAGCCAAAACAACTACGCGGGCATTCTTCAAGCTTGTTCAACATTTTTTTCATCCATCAGTCCATCAGTTCACCAATATGGTGTCCTTTTCACTCCTCAAGTGTATCACACTGGATACTGAGCAAGAATATGAACTGCTGAGTGTTCATCCTTGGTGCTGACTTGCTGAACACTTTTGGCAAGCACTCAAAGTGCTCAGGAGTTGGCCAGCCTTTATGGCTCTACGGCCTGCTTGTACTTGCCAGGAGCTTCAAAGCTGCTATTATTTGTCACTTAGAGGTGGAAATGAGAGTTTAAGGGCAGAGAAGGGTTAGGCACTGTGTTTGGTTAGAAGTTGATTGTTTGGATGCTGATTGATTTTTTTGTGGCAGCTGCCAGGCTTTGATTAACATTATATGTTATTAGGTCTTTTCCAAAGACTCAGCAATTGGCCAGTTATGTGTTTTTATAAAATAGCATGGCATCGTAAAAGTCAGATAATGTTTATGACTTTATTTCACACTTCTATCTCAAGACAGACATGCATGTGACATGCTCCTTTGCACCAACTAATGATTATAGAACCACAGTGGAAAGCACAAAGCGGTGTCCACCTTCATGGATTTATCTTAGTAGTTTCCTCTAGCTTTTGTCAACTTAAGTCAGGGACAACTCAATTCCAGACGATGACCTCTGGGTGTGATGCAGCATTTTGATTTTGTTTGTAAGGTAAAGGGAGTGAGCGAGCACACAATCCTTGCCTCTGTTTTGCATTATGAGATGTAAAGATTGGATTTGTATGAGAGCCTAGATATTTATTCCTCATTTATCTTAATTTTTTTGTCGTATTTATTTTTTCTTAATGTGCCTCCTTTTTTCCGTACTTGGACACAAATGATTCTTTTGCTCATTTTAACTAAAATATCTAAAATCTGAAAAGCAGCTAATGTTTGCTCTCATTCCCACTTGCTTCTTTCACTGTTTTACTTTTTTTCATTTACAGGCCGTACTGACTTCTAGGTGCAGTAAAGATCATTCCTCAGTTTTGCTACACTGATTACTACTATCACAGTAGGCTATTTGGAAGAGATATTCCTGCTTGCATTTCCGTTGTGTTTATATGGGAGTTCAGTCTGCAGGACCTCTATTACACATTATAAATACATAGCTGTGTGGATATTGTACTGTAATGTTTGAATACTTGAAATTCTCAGGTGCTACTGAATGTGAGGTATTTGTTTGTAAGTAACTGAAAATTCTTCACAAGAGTAAGGAAAAATTTAAATCCTCAAAACGAATGTAGTAAAGTCTGGTTTAGTTCAGTTGGTTTACAAATCAGACATGCAAATGGTGTTCATAATCACACATTATTAGAAAATATAGAGTATCGATGCATGTGATGAGGACTGTCCAAACATTGAGCATGATAGCTGGCATCGACATCACAAGTATCTGATTGACTGTGACTAATTCTTCACTGGTTCTGCTTCGACCCAGTGAAGAATTAGTAAAAGAAAAAAACAAGCAGAGAGAAAAGATTGACTGAAGGAGTTGCTGTGGCAGCACTGATCGATGGAGTCTTGTCTAATGGTCCCTCACACCTTTGTACCACCTACAGTGCCTGATAAGACCTTGTCTCTGGATTGTTTGTGTGTGTACAAACTGTTCTTGACTGACATTTTCTGGCTCTGTGCTAGCTTTGTTTGCACCTGCTGCAGGACAGGGAAACCCACACTTGAATCATTCTTACTGGTACATGTAATTCCAAGCGTTAGACATGCCAGCAGATGGCTAATCATAACAGCTGTAACAGCATTTTGGTGATATGACAGGAAACTGTCTTGTCCTAAATGTCTTCCATCTTCTCTCTCTTCTATCTTAATTTGACCATTTTTTACAGCTGGCTTTTGACTTTATTAAATTGCATCCACATTCATGACCACTAACACCCACTATATGTTTCTTTTTTGTGTGCATCATTTAGTTCCAAGTGAAAGTAATGCATTTAAAAAGGAATTACATGCATTTTTGTATCAAATGACTGCAACACAGCAACTAAAAGACTTTTCGACTGAGCATTCCTAATTTAATGCATAACTGCCATTAACATGTATAAAAGTTATCTTAAGGTTTTTTTATGTAGGAAAACTATGTAACACAAAATAATAATCATAGCAGGTACTTGCATTTAAACCTGTCTGAAGAGGAACCTTAGGATTTTGAATTATCTATATGAGAGGAGGACGTACCAGATGAACCTGTTGCAAAAGAGACAATGGTCAGCTGACCAGACACCGTGGCTAGTTTGCAGGTTATCAAAACTAAAATAAAAAAAAAAGGTGTATTAGACTTTCCAACAAAAAATATATAGAGAGAAAGAAGTGGTAAATATCATTACTAGACAGAGTTGAGTGTTTGTTTTGTGTAACAATTTCAATAATGCCTAAAACGTATTATTTCTAATAGCATTAGAGGAGGTGGTCTGTAGTTCAGCACATGCTGATCACCTCCATTACAACCAGATGCAGGTCAAATCAGCTTACAAATGTATTCTCATGTGCTTCATTCTGTGGAGACAGACCAGTAATAACAGATGTAATTTTAAAGAAAATGCTCCATTGTTTGGCTTTTGCCTGGTGTTGCTCTCTGTGTTCAGCTCTTTGACTACAGTACCGCTTGTGCCAACATGTTTGTAAGCACACATGAATATTCAAACTTACACTTATTGTTAGTCTGTCTGAGTAAGAGCCTGTAAATGTAAATTTCTTCAGATGTGTTGTGGTAATACAGCAGAGCAATTCCAACATTGTGCTTTGGGTCAGATTTGTGGCATACAGTAAGCACGGCTGACAAAGTGCCATCTGTGTTATGTTATGTGTGGTGCAGGATTCCTGGCAGACTCAACGACAGACGCACTCCCCTAGGAGAGCTTAACTGGATCTTTACAGCCATCACGGACACAATCGCCTGGAATGTGCTACCTAGAGGTGAGGATTAACATACAGAGACACACATTGGGGATGCACTGTTGCACATTTTCATCAAATTTTACCATTTTATCATCCACAGTTGGGCATGTTAGCACCAATTTGTTGTAACTGAGATGTTTTTTTTATAGTTTTGGCCAGCATTTTAATCATATAACATTGTCCTTAACAAAATATTTGTAAAAAGTTCAAAAAAGTGTTCAGATGGTCAAGAAACACAAATAGTTAGCCAACCGACCATTTGCTAAACCCCTTCCCCAAGCAGCCATTTCCAGTAATGGCTTAGCAACTGTAGCAGAACTATGAAAGTAGAACTTAAGATGTAGTAAACTTGAATAGTCCTCTAAAGCAGAAAACAAATAAGGTGGGGGAAAAAGTTAAACTTGTGGAAACAGCTAATGGTATACTTAAGTAGTGAAACTGTTCAAAAATTTAAGCTTTTATTTGAACTTGTCAGCTTTACAAATGATGAAAAATGATGTGACCTATATTGGCCAAATTAGGGCACCTAATAAAACCAGTAGAGTAGTAAAGCATCAGCAATACTTAAACCTTGAGAACATCCCCAGCGGTGGAAAATAGGGAAGGTGTTGATAAAAGATGCCAGGAGCACAGTAAGTGCAGTTTCTTCGCCTTAAATGGAGATTAATTGTGTTCAGAGTATCTAGCACAGTAATTGGGGACATTGCTTTGACCATAATTTGGAAGCCATAAAAGCTAGAATGTACGCAAATACTAACTCAAGCAAAACTCTGTATGGTGACAGCAGTAATGCACACACACTCTCTCACACACACACACACACACTCTCGCACACACCCACTCACTCTCACATACACACACACACACACACACACACACACACACACACACACACAGCAACTACCCATTACCCATGGGCTCAGCTTGGCTTGATAAAAATATTAACAAAGTCTTATTTTTTTGACATGCATTCAACTTCTGTATGCAGTACTTCTCGCCTGTCTCTAATATGCAACACACATCAACAGAGACACACACACACACACAGGCCCACTCAGACTCTCCTGAGACAAACTGTATCCCAGCTAGAATAGCAATGTGACAATGCTGATGGCTGCTGAAGCCTTTTAAAGCCCCGGGGCTCGGCTGTTAATGAAGCAGCCCACATCAGAGAGAATCCCCGTAATGAAGACACTGCACACCTAATCTCATTCACACACGCCACAAACCTTCTCAGGGAACACACTCGCACACAAACACACACAGAGTTGCACAAACAGCTCAACATTTTAACAGCAGGGAATAGAGTTTTCCAACTCTGTCTCTCATATAATATCTGCGACACAAACATAAACAGGCACACACAAACAAGGGACTCCAAATCATAACCAGAGATTGGCATGGGATTGGCCTGGCCCCATTTAAGTGAATTAGTGAATGCATTAATGAGCTGATTACAGTGTGACTGCAGCTCACCACTGAAGTCTGCATCACTGTCTTCCATATTCTGTAAACACCCACACAAGCTGCCCTGTTTTTCTCTGAAGTGACCTCTTTGTTCTCATGGAGCATCAGTCTTTTGACCAGCTTGATTTTCATCCACTCCTTCATTGCTCCATTTCCCCCATTTGTACTCCTGTCTTTGTGTTCATTTAAAGGTATCGTCAGTAGCATCGTTCATTGCCGTTTATAAACACAGCATTCACAATGGGCCCCTCCTCCTGGACTCCAGAAGAGCACGCCCATTGCCCCTGACAGCAGCTGCATGATCACACCCACCCACCCAGCAACCACCTGCAGAAGCACATTCTTATGTGGCAGCGGCATACACCAATTACATCACATGCCCACTGGCCCCACTTCATTTTTCCTATTCAAGAGTCAATTCTGTTGGACGAACAGTCCATTTACATCCTGCTGCAGGTCTCTCTTTCTGGGTCCGTGCAGCAGCGGCAAGGCCAGCAGCTTAGCAGCAGCACAGAGTTGCTAAACACTGTGACATTTCACTGATAATATGACTGAGAGTAAGGAGATTTGACCAGCAGTGACGATGGCAGAGGTTTTAAAGGGAAACACAAAAGCACTTACTGTACAATATTTATAATACTTGAGAACTTAAAAAGTTAAATGAAAGGAGTTTTTCACTTCAGCTCTCAAGTTCAACTCTTTCTCTAACAGCTCCTTCTTGTTCCATTACTTTCATAGACAATAAAAAATTGCTTCTAGACATTTAACAATTGATCTGCTATCAACAAATGCAGAAAGTGACCACTGTTTTGCTCCATAAACATGTTTTTGGTGATCGATAGCACTAAGCTAGCTAGGATAACAGACTGACCTGTTACTAGCCTACCTCAAAATAAAAGTCAAATGCTTTTAATGTGAAGCTTTTTGCATTAGCAGTATTTTAACACTGGGCTCTCATGTAGAAATCCAGTGTTCCAAGAGATTACTGGTGGTGTCACAAGCTTAGTAACATTAGTCGCTGAGAAAATTTCTTCACTTTGGCAACCTCAGCAGCAACTCTAGAAACGTGTAACGGCTATTGGCGGCTGTATACCTACTTACAATAACTTACAGACCTGTGACTGAATACACAAACATGTAAAAAGAACTTTCTCCGGTCTTAATGGCATCTAGTCGCTATATTTCATCCACTCCCAGCCTCTCCTGCGCACTGTCATTGGCTGGGGAAAACACACCCACTCTCCACGCAGAAACGTCCTGACGAAAACAGAACTTTAAAATAGAGACAGAGGGCAGGGGCTTTGCAGACAGAGGCACTACCTTACATATATAATTACATATAAGTGATGATTCAGCTGAATCAATTTTGTAATGGTCTATATTTTGTTTTTTTTAGAAAAATACTCCTGATTGTACCTTTAATGCATTCACCTCCCCACTTCTGTCCCCCACTTGATGTATATTTTCTGTTCTGTCCCTCTGTCTTTAGATTTATTCCAGAAGCTGTTTCGTCAGGACCTGCTGGTGGCCAGCTTGTTCCGCAATTTCCTGTTAGCAGAGAGGATAATGAGATCATACAACTGCACACCAGTCAGCAGTCCTCGGCTCCCCCCTACGTACATGCATGCCATGTGGTAAGACACACACAAACAGAAAACTAACAGAATTTCATGCTCTCAGATGCACAGATGTCCTTTTGGTTTGTAGAGCAGAAGGCAAAAGGACAAGAACCAGTCATCCACAAAGCTTTGCTATTTGTTCACACATACTGAAGGATGAACAGACTTTCTAACCGAGAAATACTTTGATTTTAAAAGAGACAGACAGTGTTATTCGGTGTATGGTATGTATATTTTATGACTGAGTTTGATCACTTTTAGAAAACCATGCAGAGATGAGAAAATGTGATCAGCTTGCTCTTATAAATTTGCTTAGGGGCCCAAAAAAGTTTGACCAAAGTTAGAGACTCATTTATAAAATAAAAACTTCTCGCTAAAACACTTTGTTACAGTTTAAAACAGCTAGTAGCAATTTACTAAGTGTTTTGTTTTTTGACTATTTTTTTTTGGCTCTATAATTTTTTATCATTACCATAGGCAGTCAGAAAAAAGATCACGTTTTACCAGAGTAAGAAATTTCTACTGTGTGACTGTGCTGGAGAAGTTAAGAGGATACCAGAAAGGTGTTTGTTGGCTTCATGTTTCAATCGGTTTTGATCTAAGACATATTTAGTTTAACTAAGCACAAAAACTACAACTTACATCTAACTTGTTTCATCCAAGTGCCCTCCAACTGCTCTTAAGTTGTTCTGTTGTATCCTCTACTGCGCACATTGTATCTTGTGGATTCAGCAATTTAAAAAAATAAGAAACAAGACACTATCATTTTGAGAGGGAAATGGCAGCCAATGACATCTGGGGTTGGTGACTGCTGCAGCATCTCTGTATCTCTGTACTCACAGTTAGGTTGCTGGCTTTAACAAAAACCCAAATGAGTCCGGGATGTTTTAGTGGCTACCTTCTTTGCAAATAAATTTCACTATGACAAAGTAATCTAACCGTTGAAACATAATATTCTTCTTGCCTTGGAAGTTGTTGTGTGGGCTAAGCTAGGCAAGGCTATAAATCTCTCTACTGGATTTAAAGGGATGGCATTTGTCCATTAAGCAAAGTCCCAATAAAAAAGCAAACACGAGTTCTTTCAAAAAATGTCAAAACTTAGAAAGTCTGCTCTGTTGCTGGGCAAGTTTTTAATGTTGCCTCCTGTACCTTTGTAGGTCTGTTGAGGAGTTTGCTTTTATTTAGCAAAAAACCTACAAACCTTGTAGGATTGATGTTTCTACACCTGAACATACATATTTGAGTATTACTGTCAGGTGCATCACAGTCAGACCTCAGATGCTGAGCTTGATTTCTCATTGACAACCACTGATCAGTTCATGTAAAAAACAAACATTTTCCTTTATAGTTTAACCACATTCATCTGAGAAAACAGAGAGACATAATGAAACAAATGAAATGCTGTTGAGGAAGCATGAGCCAAAACGTGTGGGTGTTTTTATTTGCTTCTGCCCATTAGCATATGTATACCTTGTGTTCATGCTAATTAGAATTTTCATGCTTGTGAGTCTTAGTTGTTTTTTGTACGTTGACTGTTGCTGGTGTTGCTAAATGTACTGCTCACCGTCTAATAGCGGCGTCTTCACTGACAGCAGCCATGGTTGACCCGAGTGCGGTACAGAGAGACACCAGACAATTTGTATGTGGAGCTATGGCACTGCTATTGCTTCATCCACGCACCCACACACACGACCCCTACCTTTCAATGAAAGGAACAAGATAACACCTTTTCCCTGAAGGATATTAAGAAACTTTTTGGTCAAAAGCAGTGGCGCCACCAAAAAAAGCAACTATAGTAGTCAACACAAAGTTTATCCTAACTATTTATCAACAGACTCTTACAGTTTAAGTGTGTGTCCTCTTTATTCACACAGCTTGAGACAGAGAGTCATGCCATGTTTAACAATATCTACAACGTTGCTGAATTAAACTCTGTGTTTTCTTATTCCTGGGATTGTATACAGACGCACAGAGGTCTCAAAAGCCTCCCTGTTGTCTATTGACTTAACATGCTCCTCTAGTGTGTAAGAGACATTATCCCATCATCTATCTCTCTTTAGTTATACAAACACTTCTCCCACCAGCTATTGTTTCTCTCCTTGGTCTTCTATAAATGCCTCCCTCCATGTCTCCCACTCATTATCTCACTCATGTTCAGAAAAAAAACACTCTCACTCTCTTTGCCTGAAGGAGAGACTTGTTGTGTAACACCCTGGCATCACTTATTGTAAAGAACACTGCTCCTTGCTCTTCACACACAAGCAATAGTCTTTCTTTCTCACTCATAGCAGCCCATTATTTTAGATTGAGGGTGTTTTGCACTATTTACCGCCAAAGAATTTGGGAGTAGCACTTTGTTTCACAGCAGCAC
This sequence comes from Acanthurus coeruleus, assembly GCA_029814675.1. Classification (NCBI taxonomy): domain Eukaryota; kingdom Metazoa; phylum Chordata; class Actinopteri; order Acanthuriformes; family Acanthuridae; genus Acanthurus; species Acanthurus coeruleus. The sequence goes on along the minus strand of JAPZDT010000019.1, from coordinate 24,294,304 downwards.
ATGCAGTATTTAGGGGGGCTGCGGAATGACATAGAGGTGCTTTAGGAGTATAGGAAACAAGAATAAGGGAGCGATAAAAAAAAATGAAAGGCAAGTAGAAAATAAAAGTTTGGATCAGCATGGCTGAGGTGGGGGGTGGGGATGAATTAAGCAGTTTGGGGGATCGTTGATCGATGTTGGGGCCTGAACACAAACAGCAATTGTTATTCAAATGGAGCAGAATAGGGGAGAGGAAGGGGGAGAGCAGATAAACCCAAGGCTGATTGCTCCCCTGTGGGCAGTTTCAGTGTGGGAGTGTGTCTACTTTATATGTGTGTTTGAGAGTGTGCTTTGCTGCACCACTCTGCAGGCAACAGGAAAAAGAGCTTAGTAAGCTGCCAACTGGTCCCTCACACTCCTCTGTCCCCTGTCCCTTCATCTCACGCACCACGCACACACACACACGCAGGTTTTGGTGATGAGTTACTCATCCGTATTGGCAGGCATCAGGCAAGTTAATGCTGTCATCTCAAACGGTGCAGCAGCCTCCTCCCTGTGAGCGTGTCTTCGAGGATTAGACTGCTCTATCTGCTTGTTTCCTTGCCGTAGGATTACATAAACACCAGCAGGGATGGATTTTTTTATTGGCAAATTTCTGCAAAGACTCCAATCCCTGTACCTCAAGTTATAAAACCTAAAAAATACATTGTGTGAGAAACATTTTGATTGTATGGTAAACTTAAAAAGTTTTTTGGCCTCTCAGGTAATTCAGGTTATTCCCGGAAAATACAGTTCGTAAAATGTTCTAAATTGTGTGCTTTCGTATTGATTTTAATAACTTCAGATGACCCAAGAATCCACCATGAAACAAAATGAGTAGGAAGAGGCTGAGATCATCATGAACTCAGAGCTCTGCACTGAACTGATGAAGGTCGTTGAATTTGTTCTTGGTGCGATTAGCTTTTTATGTCATATTAAAAAGAAATATGCAACATTACAAAAGAGAACAAACAGATAAATGAAACCAAATGCATGAAGTTATACTGGGCCTGAAAAGCAGAGCAAGTAGCTTATATAATCACATTGATCAAAATCAAACGAGACTGGATTATACCTACATTACAAAGAGGTTTTACAAAAAGCTGGACATGGAATCAGTGCATATAGTATTAAATTGCAAAACCTGTAGAACCACTACACTTATTGAATCAGCATCTTAGTGTCACGATAGTATCGGACCATAAGATTAGCTTATTGATCAAGCCCCACAAAATACTATACTGACATCCTCATCTCAAAGAAGCATGCCACTTTCTCAATGTTTTATTGTCTTAATTCTCGTAGAAAAATCAAAAATAGTAACAATATAGGTTTGCCTGTTGTAATTTAGATACTTACGAGATATATACGAACACAAACTAGGTCTGTGCTTCAAATCTGTTGCATATTTATTTGTTTAGCTAGGGTGTACACCATCAATCTGAATTTAACGTTTAATTTCTCTAAAGTCAGACCCAATAGGGCATCAAAACCTTGTAAAATGGGTAACACCTGCTCTTAATAATGCAGTAATGTCTGTTTTACATTGTAAACATTTTTGCTGGAAGGCCAGATACTTTGCTTGCCACATCAGCAGCTGAATTTGTAAATTCTTCCATTTAGCTTGAACTATTACCAACCAACAGAGCAATTGATCGAGCAAATGTACTGCCTGCCAGAATGTACCTCCTGGTTTTCTAATCAGACAGCTTTTTTAGCCACATACTGTACCTTCAACACTGTGCAATGCTGGTTGACCCGGAGAGCAACTCTATTATACTGCTTCCAGCTAATGGGAAAAGCTGTTTAAGAGGCAGAAAAGAGGCTCAGACGGAGTGAGCTCTGTGTCACTCGCTCAGCATCATATTACATAGCAGTGCATCTACAGGGACTATGACTCAACCCCTAACTTGTGCTAACTGAGAGGAAAAATCCCCATCAAGGTCTAGAGCTCAATTTGCTGCAAGAAAAAAAGGAGCTAGAAAGTGGAAGGAAAGAGAGACAGACAGACAGAGAGGCTGGAGAACTGCGATGAGGTTTGATGTGAGTTACATAACCCCATGAATTAGATATGATGACCATGAGAGAACACTGGTGTTTAGAAAGGGATTAAAGGCTCCTTGCTGCCCTCTCCAGGACCTCAGGCTGGGAATTTGAAGAGGTGTATGTGCGCTGTGAAAAACACGAGAGAGAATACGTGAGCTGAGGAGGACATGTCGTGAGGTGGAGGAAAGCCATGATAGAGAACTTAGTCCTGAAATTCACTTGTTTCTGTCGCTTTAAATAATTAGATTCCTTATAAACTGCAACATGTATGTATTGTAGTGTAATCTCTTATTATGATGAAGGTAAATCTAATATTGTGTGTTTGTCACCTCTCTACAGGCAGGCGTGGGACCTGGCTGTGGACATCTGCCTCTCTCAGCTGCCCACCATCATTGAGGAGGGCACCGCCTTTAGAGTACGAGTCTGTGTGTCTGCATGTGTGTGTGCGTGCGTGTGTGTGTGTGTATGTTTGTGTGAGAGAGAGAGAGAATAACAAACATCAAGACCTCTTGCTTCGCTTCTAAGGTTGAGAAGAGGCTTCATGTGGCTTTGTTTGTGCAAGTGTGTGTGTGTGTGTGTGTGCGTGTGTGTGTATGAGCATGCATAGTTTATCTAGTGTTGATGGATAGCCCCTCTTTCACTGACGCCTATAAACATCAACAGTTCTTGTTTTCACTGCAAGTTCTCCACCACTAGCATCCACAACATCTCTATTAATCTTTCAGACTCACACACTCACAAACACGCACACATTCCCAGTGGATAAGACTGTAAAACGTCAGGTCCAATAATTCAAGTGTAAGTGTCAAATAAAAAACAGTGTCTGAAACCACTGGACCCGCACTTTCATATTTACAGACACGGCTGGAGACTGTGATGGAGATGCTGAGTGTGGTGGAAACACGCTGCGAGAGGCTGATGGAACTGATGATGACTTGAGATATGATATGTGGTCAAAACAAGTTTTTTTTTTGCATTTGCGTGTGAGCAGAAACACACTCTCCAGATGCTGGACAGACAGGACAGCAGCAACATGTGCTCTGAAAAGCAAACTAATAAGAAAACTTTAAAAGAGGAGAAGATTGGCAAAGAGCAGCTTTCCCCCAATGTTAGCACTTTCATCTGGGCCTTGACAATCCTCCACCCAGCTCTCGGATTCGACATCCACTCCATCGCTCCCCTGGGAGCAGTTTCTCATTCTCGATCCTGCTTTCCTTTCTCCTGCACTCGGGCCGAAAACACTTACCAGCGGTGTAATTGAACCTCTGAGGACCACTAAAGAAGATCTTCTCTCTCCGTCTTTCTCCATCTTTCTCCGTCTTTCAGGGAGCCTCCTCTCTGCTGTGCTCCAACTTTTTGCCTAATTTCCTGTTTTCTGGTGTCACGACTGAATTTGAAGAAGCAGAAAAAAAGTTTCAGTTCAGATTTATTTTCTACTATTGACAATAAGCCAATATTAGAAATAGCTTAAATCTCTTCTGCACCCACATCCTAGTACATTTTTGTGTGATTTTTTGTTTCACAGACATAAACAACAGACCAGAGAACCTGATTAAAAAATAAAAATAAGCCTCATTTGGATTAGAAAGACATTGAAACAGTCTTTGTGTCCTGATGTAATAACTTTATGTGGAACAGTGACAGTTATCACATGTGCTGCATTTGCTGTTTTATAAATGTCCGTTCTCTCCTGTTCCATTTTTCCCACTTTAGACTTGGCAAAATTCTGTTCCTAATATGTTTCCTAAGAAAGAAATACTTCCTTCAACCAAAAGCAAGAGTGATTGTTTCTGTGCGTTTGCTCTTGAGGCCTCTCACACCTGATTGTGGCATCTTTTCTTCCTCACTGGTTCTGTCACACAACCAGCTGAATATGTGAGAGGAGAAAAGTAAATAAAGGTGCTGACACTTTGTTTGAGCCGTGGTGCCTCTGCTTTGCAGATGTTTCGCCTCTCAGGCTTCATGCAGTCTGTGTGAGTGTATCAAACCTCCTGGGAGAGAGACTGCAGACTGTACTCAGAGCTGAAACAAGCACCTCTGCATAATTTCACATAAAAAGTGTATTTTCTCTTAAAAAGATGTTACAAGCTATTAAAAAGTCTTATCTAAATTTAATTTACAAAAGTCATAAATAATCCCTCTTGCCTGCTAAAGGCTGTAATATTAGTTAT
>JAPZDT010000019.1:23650072-23660300 GCA_029814675.1 Acanthurus coeruleus | reverse complement strand
ACAATTAGTGATATCTTAATGACAGCACAAAATAAACAGGAGAGAAGGTTAGTTTGTGGGTATCAAAATACTGGAAGGTTAGCGACATTTTACTTGTTTGCCTTGAACTGCTATCAGGGTGCTAAGAAAGAAAAAAACTGCATCAGAGCTTCCCTCATCCTGTGTGTGTCTTATGTAAATGCACAAGGACACCTGGCATGTACATGATGATGATCCAATTTATAGTCCAGCCTAATATTTCACACCATTTCACTGTTCTACAGGCAGTGGTGAGGTGCAAAGAAATGCAGAGATGCATCAACAAAGGCTGGCAAGAGGACTGACAGCTAGTCAATATCAAGTAAAGAATGCTAATTTAGATTACCTAAATGCTTATGCAACTGCATATTAATGCTAACACATCTGTTAGCGCCTTAGGGATTGGTGCAATTTGTTTTGGTGACACAGACTGTAAATATAACTTTTGTATGTTTACAAGAAAACTCCACAGGGCACTTTTAAAGATTCAGTGTGTGGATTTAGGCATCCCATGGTGACTATGCAGATTGCAACAAACTGTATATCTCTCTGTTCACCTCACCCTCCAAAGCATGTAGGAGAAACTATGGTGGCCCGTAGGCCTGGGACAAATATAAAAGGCAAGTTAATTTTATTTGTCTGTTCTGGTCTACTGTAGAAACACGGCCTTGCAACACGGTGGACTGGAGGACCTGCTCCCTCTGTATTTATTGAAGGCTCAGTCTAAGTTGATGAAAACACAACAATTCATAAGGTAAGGTGATCGCAGACTAATGAAAACATTATGAATACTGTATCCCATTTTTTGCCAATAGAGCCTCTAAATCCTACACACTGAAACTTTAAGCCGTCAGAGCTTGACACTATTTCACATCGATGAAAGCTGCGCTGCTGCTGCTCCTGCAACTGAATGGGGAATTACTGTCATCCCTCTCTGCTTTGCTAAGTTTACTGTTTTATTATGTGTGATGATAAAATAGGATTCAAGACACCAAATATCACTGCTGTACATAATCTACATTCAAGTAATCATATATACCTCATGAGTTGGATGAATTATGTTTCCTTTTATCATTTCTCTCAACAAACTGTGGACAGATTTCACTAAATCCATCGTTTTTTCTCCATCAGATTTGACTAGATTTGCTAGCTAAACGGTTGCATAGAAATTGATGTTCAATATCACATCACAAGGTGGTGCTGAGTGACTTTATTCACTGTGGTATTTCTGCCCCACAGTGTGCTGAATCTGCGTGTTAATAGCACACAGCAGTGCAGTGGATTTTATTGAACCATGTTAGGTGATTCTGCCACAGCCCCTCATTGCCGGGATATCCAATTCAGCAAGTTGTGAGTGTGTAGTACTTACTGTGAAGAATACTGAAGCTAGTAAGAGTCCAACAGAGAATATGAGTCCCCTGCTGTTGAGATGAACCTGAGGAGACAAACACAGAGGTTACAGTATTTCTTTACAAGTGACATGCTACCAGGCCTCCATGATTTCCTTAAAATGTAAGTTTTTCAAAAGTCAGGTCAAAACAAAACTAATCACAGGGAGGATTACTTCCTGTTCAGGTGCAGCAAGGGACTGCTTTTTATTACCCCTTTTACAAATTTCTATCTCTAGTGTGGAGAGTAATCAGTGGGTCAATTAACACCTAATATCTTCTTTGTGGAAGGTGATAAACTGTACAGTGCCCCAGCAAACATTGTGTTGTTATATTAGTGCACAACACTAACTCCAAACTCCCTCACTGCTCTGCACTGAATATTACAGACTATTGTTCCCATCCTTCATGAACACAGCTCTGTTCTATTCTGGTCTAAGTCCAGCAGAATCTCCTGCGGCTGAGCTGAGTAGCACTCACGTTGGAGCCGTAGTCGATGCAGAGTGTTTGCACTGCCCAGGGCAGACCCAGGCCCACCAGGATGTAAAACACATTACTGCCTATGGAGTTAGAGATGGCCATGTCTCCCAGACCTGAGGCAAGGAGAGCAACACTGTCAAGGTCTGTATACAGTCAGAAGACAAGTCAGTTATGACAAGCAATACTCTGCTCTGAAACTCTTTCTCTTAACAGTGTTTCGGCTTTGTTTCACTCAACACAAGTATTGATGTTAACTTCCTTCGTGTTCGTCTGTGAATGTATGTGTCTGTGTGTGTGTGAGTGTATGTGTGTGTACCTTGCCGTGCGACAATGACACTAGCCATGCAGTCTGGGACGCTGGTTCCTGCTGCTAAGAAGGTGATGCCCATTATAACATCAGGGATACCTAGAGTGAAGCCGATCACTGTCACCTGTAAGCAAACACATTTTGTCTCTGTACACTCTTTTATATCAAGTTCAGCAATACAGTTCAATAAATAAAGACAATGTCCCATCTGGAATTAAATTAAAGCAGTGCAACAAGGTTTGATGCATCCCCCGCTAATACAAATTCATAAAGTGACTGTGCACTGCACCAGACTTACTAAGGCATTGTACTGAAATGATTAGGCTGGGGAGGGAGGTAGAGAGACCCTCTAGTCTTTTGAATATAAAAAAAAGTAATTTCCTCTATGTGGAAATATGTGGAAATAAGTGGAATTAGGATCTGCAATAAGTAATGCAAATATAATAAAAATAGTGCATCATGAACTTTCCAGCCAACAGATTTTTTGAACCAATGAACAACACAGTTATTTACTAAATTACTGAAAGAGTAAAATAATCACAGGAGTCTTTTTTTCTAAATAACAAAAATAAATTGAAAAGATAGCTTCAAATAACTTTTGTAAAGTCCCTAAAGGTTCAAATAAAAGCCTTCAAGGATGCTATCTCCCAGTTTCAACAGTCTTAAAAGATCAGGATGTGCTTTCATCAGGATACTGAGTTAGACCGACTGGACTGACCATCCAAACCATGATGTATGAGAGGCCAGCGATCCAGATGGTGGCGGTGAAGAAGGAGACCATGAACCATCTCTCCCAGCGGCGCTTGGCACAGTTGGGCACGGTGAAGAACAGAAGCAGGGACAGTGGCCACATGGTCAGCCACTTCAGCTTGTTACACACCCCAGCTGGATGGAGAGGCGAAGGAAATACAACAAAGTATAGAGACTTCAGTAACAGCACTAACAAGAAGCATTTGTTGATGGTGGTTGTCTTGTTTCAAAATGTCAAAGTGCTTCAAAGTGCTTTACCTGGAATTTTAAAAGGCACCAAGGGGCCATCATTGTCATCCTCTCCCTCTCCTTCCTCGTCGTTCTCGTTGTTCTCATTATCCTCATTTTCATTCTCTGTTTCATTCCCAGACTCCAGTCGCTGAAGTCTGCACCTCCCGTTCAGACCCTGCTCGGCCCCGCCCATCCCATTTTCCAAGCCCCGCCTTCCTTGAGCCCTGGCAGCTGAGTCAGACTCGCCGTTTGTGATGCGGTTGACTCGAGTCTCAGTGGTGTTGATGAGTCTTTGTCTCTGAAAGTGATAACAAAACATTTTTTATGAAGAACATTCAGCTCCGCCTGCAATACTTCCATCAACACATTTTATGTTGCTGTTCTTTTGCATGATGGTGTTGTGTCAGATCCATTTTGAGTTTACACATTTTATTCTTACTGTAGAATCAGAAAAGACACTTATAAATTTGTTTAAAACAGAAGTTAATGTTCTTTTCCCTACTCTCTGTCAAAAGCCCAAATTTGATTGTTTGGTTTGGATTTACTTCCAGACTGTAGTCTGCAGCAGACAGGTGCCTGACAGACAATGATGGCTGTAATATCAAGAAGAAAATTAGGATTCATTCCATTTCTTCTTCTGTTGAAAGCAGACATGGTTATTTGGTTTGTATTTACGCTAAGACTCTGGTTTGGCAGGAGTTTTCCAAAGTAAAATTAAACATTAAGCATTAAACTACATAGCTACATACGAAGACAGTGACCAGCATAGTTCTGCATAATTTTCTGTATGTGTACCTCATTGATAAGCATGCGCGATGCCATGGTGAGGCGGGTTCTGGGGGAGAAATGATTGGTGATCATGATCCTCATCCCGGCCTCAGAGAAAGACAGCTGGTGGGGGTACGCAGACAGCAGCTCGTCCACCATCAGCACCGACGGCTTACAGTGAAAGTTAGCTGCAGAGAAACATGTTCACCTGACTGTAGTTCTTAGTTCTTAGTTCACTTGAAATCACAATTAGTCACTGTTTTCAGAAACTGCTGCACCCTTCATCTCCAAGCCTCTTAGTGCTTCTTTGATAGACAGTTGTGATGCTAACTCACACAGTGGCTGATCTTGCAGAGAAGTTTTTTAGCTGTTCAGCATGCTACATCTGACTAGCTCATTGCCTATCTATCAGGCAAAGTGCCATCAGAAGTCAATTTTTTGTTTGGAATCTTATTTAACAAGAAAATGTGGGAGAAAAGGATGCATCCTTGTTTGAAGATATAAAGACATAAACTTCAAAGCCTGCATCAGCTGTATCCTGCAACAATCAATCGTGCCAACAGGAGGACCACTGTGTAGAGTTTCTTTGCCTCTAGTCTGCTCAGAAAACCAGTTCTCAGAAATGGATGCAAGGCGGGCAATACTTTGTTGTTGCTAAGAAGCAGCTGATTATTTTTGAATTAAGTTTTTCAAGCTTAGGGGTGATATTGGTTTGATCTGCCACTGGTTTGTAGTTTTTATTTTGGAGTTTCTGCAGCTTTTGTCTCACCATAGACACAGCTCATGACACAGACAACATAGTGCAGCTTTAGCACAAATAACCTATACTTGTGATCATCCCATAACAAAACAGACAAAACTTTGTATAAAAAATGTCCCCTTTGACTGTCCTGGAGCTCAACAATAATAGATGGTTAGTGGTTCTCCAGCTGCCTTATGCTTATGCAAATTTCAGTGCACAGAGATTAGCAGCTAAAAGCTACACAGCCCTATTTGAGGGCAAAGCCTCTGTTAACTAGAGCAGACTATGTTACCTTTCTTGAGCAGGACTGCAGTAGCATCACACGTGACATTATCCTCCAAATCAGTGCTTCCTGTCAGCCCGTTGGCCAGATTCATAGAGCTCTTCTTTCGACGGTCGAAGTAGCGCTGCGCCCTGCCATTAAACCTAGCAATGACGAATGAACAATTTTTAACTTAATGCAGCAAAGAGGTCAACTGAAAGCATTAGCTGTGTCTGATGATAACACTCACTTCATGATGAGGATGTAGACTACATACATGAGGATCAGGACGAGAGACTCCCACCTGCACACAAACACAAAAATCAGTAAAATTTATGGTGATTCAGTATTTAAAAACATACAGGACATGACAAGGCAAATTATTACTCACCAGCACACCTTCTCATCGTAGATGAACTAATAAGGCAAAACAAAGAGGACAGAAAGGATATTAGGTGGAGGCAGTAATCTGAAGTGAAATCAATGCTACATTTCAACATCAGTTCCACTAGATGGCGTATACATCCAGAGCTTAGACACCCAGAAAAGCTCCAAGTGTGACCTTTTGGTTCATTAAACCTAATTCAAAGACAGTTAGGCACTAAAAACACTGATTTTTTTAGACTTCATCTTTTAAAATTGCCCATGAGGTTTCTTCTGCAGCAAACTGCATTCTGATACACTGGGACACACTCATATCACCATGGTGCCATTGTGCTGCTGCTGCTGATTTAACTGTTTTTGTGTGCAATTGCATACTACATGCTTACTGCATACAGTTAGAGTTCTATTCTTCATAGCGCACTGTTATTTTCACACTGTCAGGTAATTACAGAACCCACAATTAACCGTACAAAATATTCACTTTGCAAAATGAACTAATTCATTATTATTTGATATTATGTAATACAAAATGGATTAATTAATTATGTTATTATAATTATAAAAATAATTATATAGATGCAATGACGAGAAAATTTTGTATTTTTTTTGTTGTTGGTCAAAGTGAAGCTAATTTCAGCGACACACTTTTGAGCAGTTTAGCCTACAACAAATCATCATACCTTATCGGCCAATCATATTTTTTATTAGGGAAATCTTAACTTCAAACATGAATTATTATTTATAATTATATATGATGAATATACAAACCACAAAGCTGCAATTAACAAAAAGAGTTGAGGTATTAAACTAAAATACTTCCTCTTTAGAGTGCATTTCCCCCCCTTTTCTAGTATGAATACATTGCATACTGCAGACCGAAAATGTATTATGGGTCTGGAAAACTCAATGCAAACTACCTTTTTCAAACAACCAAAATACACTTACTGAATGAAAAACTGAAAAAAAATATATAATTATAAAAGTGATAACAGCTTATAAGGGATGTAAAGTCTCAGTGTGCTTTTACTGACTCTGATAGTGATTTAATACCTAAGCTGAGAACCATGAACTTTACTTTCAAATAAGCTTTGTTGTAAGTGACACTGTGGGTATTATTGCACATTTCTGCCGTTACCACAACTGATCATGTGAGCTTTGTATTTTCATAATAGTTTATAATCTCTTACCGCAATAAGGGCTGTGATAGAAAATGTGTAATAAATTGAATCCCGCAGGAGAGCCAAGTGAGACAGCTTCACTGCCTGCAAAGAAAAACACAGATAAGCACACTCACAAAAATAAGCATGCAGCTTTAATTCATACATCTTATAGTCACATTTAGCCTTAGTTTATGCAGCATCGTGATGCACAAATGCCTTTGACATCATTACCATATTGATGTTAACACAAGAGGTTTTTAGTTGAACTCGTGAATCACAGTCACTACAAAAGCCAGTTGTGAGGTACCATCCTACAAAGGACAGGTACTTGTGTGTTTATTGACTTTATGTAATCTGATACAATGCAGAAGCCCACAATACAGTGACTAACGCAGTAACACTCCCACACAGTGCTCACACTGTATGTATACGTCAGTGGAAGGTCAGAGGGCCCATCTTGGTTGTGCCACTCCCAGCTGTGGAATCGTTTGCTGCTGCGAGGCAGATGGCAGATAAGTTAGAGCATAACAAAGCTTTGAAATGTTTGCTTGTACTCTGTTTCAGTGTACAATAGCGCTTTGTAGAGGGAACCTGCTATGAACAGTCAGCCAAAGGTAATAAACAGTAGTGAGTAGAAATAGGCAGACTTAAAGATGATTTCACTGCACCCCATCCCTCCAAGCCCTGTTACACTGCCTGCCCTTCTGCCTCATTATCTCACTATGATTACATAATGCACAATCTGGGATTGCATCACTGTTTGGAGTCCAGAGCATATATTTTTCAGAGCAGAGAGCTTATCCTTGTACTCTGCACTCATTTCCATGTCCCTGGCATGTCAGATAGCATCAGAGAGAAGCTGCACTATATTATCTTATCTCTGTATCTCATGCAACACACAGCACTGAGGATGCAAAACAAAAAGTAGATACAAACTATCTATTGTGTTCAGGCTGATGGGATGTTGTACATGTTGCTAATCTGATAAGCGGATTAAGCACAGAGGAGAATATAAACTGTAAAACATTTTCTCATAAGAGACAAGAAAGTCACACCGATGAAAATTTGACTTGACTAACACTGGCAAAAAGATGAAATGGCAGAGGCAGAGAGTACAGGTGTGAGTTAGACATCCATCTATAGTGAGATGTGAGGAGCTGGAGCCGATTGCTGCTGACATTGTGTGAGTGATGGGGTTGCAGTTAATCACACCGTTTACCCATAGAGATAAACAACCATTCACACTCACGATCACAGTGTTGGACAATTATAGAATCCACAATTAACCTAATCTGCATGTCTTCAGACTGTGAGAGGAGGCCATAGCATCCATAGGGAACCCACACAGACAGGGAGAACATGGGAGCTCCTCACAGAAATGTTCAAACCCCAGAACCTTCTTGCTGTGAGGTAACAGCGCTAACCAATGCACCAGCATCCTGTGTGTGTGTGGCACACTGCAAAAATTTAAAGATATCTGTGGTTTACACATGGATCTAATATTCTGTGAAGCTGCATTATGCAGTCAGAGACTTGGACTCAGGCGTTCAAAAAACAACATTGTTTTGAGTGTCCTGCTTTTTGCATAAACCTTTGCATGTATGCATGAATACTTTTGAATATTTGAATATTTAAAGTTGACATTATGATGTTGCTCATGCACTGTGAAAATGCCACCGTGTCAGCAGCAGGTTTGTCTGCAACAGTCTTACGCTGCCATGACATCATACCTGGCCTGCGAAGAAGCCACACACACCGATGATGCAGAGGATGTTGAAGACAGCTGAACCCACGATGGTCCCCACACCCACGTCACCTTTGGTGATGAACACCCCTGGTACACACACACACACACACACAAAAACACACATTATTTTGATTCCATTGAGAGCATAAATAATGTTTTGCATTACTTGACATTTCCAGTTGCAGCACAGCATCTGCAGCGCTGATAAAATGATGTCACAAAACTATTAAAACATATGTAAATAGTTAGGACATATTAGTTATGACAGAAAATCTTTTTTAAAAACCCTGTAAAACCTAAATGTGCATTCGTTATTCTACAGAAAACCAGAAGGCAGTTGATTCTCTTAAACTCAGTCTGAATATATAATTAGATTTTTTTTTAAAAACAGTAATGTAATGTGTCCGCCCCGCCTTTGAAGTGAATGTTTTTCCTATTGTTAGTTCAGTTAGATAGACTATGCTAAACACAGCCATGATCAAAGAAAAAAAGCAAAAAGCAAAAAAAACATATAGCCTTTGCTCCTCACTAGCGATTCTCCAGTGCTTATTGCATAAGAAGTCTTTAATGGGATTCTAATGTGATTCAGTATATTGAAAGCCATGTTTGTTTAGTGCACGTGTCTTTGGATAAAAGCATTACTGTAAAGCATCCATTAAAAGGCATGCATGCTTTCTCCCTAATGCAGCTACAGTATCGCAGCATGTGTTTCAGTTTGAACAGATGGAGGGGGTGGTTGTGGTGAATACCGATGATGGAGGTGAAGAGCTCAGGGGCCGAGCTGCCTGCAGCCATGAAGGTAGCACCTGCTACGTCCTCACTGAGATTGAGACGCTGCACAGGTAGCAAGAGGCAAATACAAAGTTTACATTCAAACAGGAAGTAAAATCTGCAGATTATCTGTTAAAAAATTTCAGACCGGTCCGTGAAACAGCCTGAGCCTTGACTCTGACCCTGATCACACAGATGCACTAAAGCTTACATTTATGCAGTTATGTAAACAAACTGTAAATCTAGGATTTTACTACTCAATGCCAGAACTTAACAGTATGTCACTCTGAAAGAACAAAGTGGATTTGTCCGATAAACTATGATCTCCATTTTTTCCCCTGCTCTCCTTTTTACTGGTAACTACCAGTACCTTGTTTGGCACTTTTTAAGGATAAAAACTTGGCTTGGAACATTAATACTTTCTTTGTTTCTCTTGCCAGGCCCTAAAAATGTAGCTATTGTATATATACATATAATAAATAACATTATCTTGATCCAATATTAAAATAATATTCTCTCTCATAGATTTGTACATCTGTGACTGGAGGATGTGGCATTATTTATGCATACACAGCATGACAGCATGCACTGCCATCCATCTGGAAGTTTGGAGTGTTAATCTCTTCTTGGAACTTTTTTCCTTTTTGTTGCTTGTCTAGTCATTAAAATTTAATGTTATGAAGAAATATTTAAGACTTCTATGTGTACCATAAGGTTTTCAGGACCTTAAATACCTCACATTCATACCTCACACAGCTTCTCAAGAGAGGGGACGAAATAGTCATCACAGACGAGGGCCAGGGCGCAGAACATGTAAATGGCCTGTAGAGAGAGTAAGAGAGAGACAGAGAGAGAGAGAGAGAGAGAACGATAAATATTACAGGGATCAGTGAAGTATGAACATGTTGCTTAATGTGATTTGTACATGTGATATGGGTAAAAATACCACGCTAAGATGGGCTCCAGCTGCTGTATTATCTGGCATAGAGCTAAGCTAGCTGTGATTTATCCCTAGATATTTAGGCTTCCATTTAAACAAATCTCTGTATGTATATTACATACATATGTATAAATGTATATATATATATATATATATATGTATATGTATACACACATACACACAAACACTCATATACATAATATCATTTTATTTTTGAGCATCAAATTAAACAATAAAACTAAAAACATAATTAATACAACTAAATGACAAACTTAATGGT
>JAPZDT010000019.1:22885518-22897401 GCA_029814675.1 Acanthurus coeruleus | reverse complement strand
TAAAAGAGAGATTTAAGAATAACTTGACCAGAGCAGATGGCATTATTCGGTTGTTTTAACCTTTGAATGTACAAACACCTTTAAACACCCTAAGCTGTAAACAGATGGATCTATCACCAACATTTGAGTTTATAATTTTTTTTTTTTGGCAAACAATCACTTATTTATAAATCCACCATATTAGGAGCAACATTATCCTGATGAATGGAGTCCAATATACATTTTCCTTTTAGCTCTGTTTTGGTCCCCACAGAACCTGAGACAAGTCTCTGGCTCTTCAGACAATAAATGCTCTGCTGTGTTTGCTAACTTCTTGCTAACTTTGACTGACTTGAAACATCCTAAAGAAGTATTTTATCTTCCTGTTGGGGTCGTTACTACAAGCCATAAAATCAAAATGCCGACCTTCTCAACATTGTTATGACAAACCTGTTAGCAAACAGTTGTTTATTTACACATCCAGCAGATAAAGAGCAACATTAGCATTTATTTAGACTTATGTTTGTGTCCACTTGATAAATGTTTGTCTATACTTTCTCTCCTTTGGTTTCCCTCAACCTTTATCTGGCTCTTGAGCCCCTCACATGCTTTATTGTGTTGCCTGTCTGCTGCTTGGTAGTTAGAGTACAGTGGGTTTGTTTAGTTTCTTTCAATGAGAACAGCTGCCTGCTATTGCTAAAAGTGAGGTTGATGTGAGGGCAGCTGGGTGTACCAAAACAATACATTTGTGAGTGTAAAAGTCAAAAAAAAGAAGAGAGAGAGGCAAAAATGCTCCTCCGAGCCCAAGAAACTGTAAAGTTAGATGGTAATTGTCTGTGCATGTATTTAACATTATATAAAGCCATTTGACCCATAAAATACCCACCCATTAAACTGAAATTTAAAAAAATAAGGATCAGAGCAACTTTAATTAGTTAGGTTAGTAAAACCTGGTAATTACAGTTAATCATAAATGCTCCTTTTATGCAGGTTACTGTACAAGTGTTCATGTAATCCATTATGAATGAACAAATACAGATTATAGCAGCATAAAATCTCCTAAAACATGTTCAGAGCAATGTATTTCATGTATCTTTGTCTCATGAGAGGTATCATCTGTTCAGTATCCAAGGCTGTTCTGAGGTCAGTGCAGAAGTAGAGGAGTGAAAGATGACCGCAGGCGACATTTGGAACATGTTTGATGTAGAAGATTGAAATAGGAGCTGCACTGTATCATGTGATAATCTGCCCCACAGGACTCACCAGGGGGATACATCATACATGACAGGAACAATGGGGGCAGGGCTGATTTAGTGGTTTCACGAGTGTGATGGCAGCAATTTAAGATTTTTCTTTCCCACCTTCCTAACAGCTAATAAAGCTTAGACATACAAAATGATGGAACATGCACAATAAAATCGTTAACAAATGCATGAAGTTTATGTGAACACATCCATATTTTTATGCTTCTGCTCCAGAGAAAAGGTGTCATATGCAGTGTTGTCTCTGCTTGGCACCTGAGGTCGCAGGTGATTGACTGCACCTGGCCTTGAACTGAGCGAATACAATATTGCAGAGGTTTGGCAGCATAATCTTTGGGGCAGACTGCAGCTGTCCCTATAGGCTTGAAACCCTCAAGCTAGAAAAGGTTGTTTAATACACACCCATGTCCTGGTTCATAAGGTTAGCTATCACTCTCATATGTACACACAGGTACACGGCAAAACTTTATTCGACGGAGGGAAGAAGGGTGAGTAACTGAGCAATTCCAGCTGTTGTGAAGCCAGCAAGACTCAAATTGTATGAGTCAGTCACTGTGGAGCTTTAATCAAGAAGGGTCTTCTGTGGGACTTCCCTGAAGGACAACAGAATAAAGGCTGATTGCAAAGCCTTGAGGCTGCTAAAACCTCTCAACAAGGCTGACTCAGAGTAGGAGCTGGTCATTGTAGCTGTCACCACAAAGAGGCAAAGCAGTTAATTTAGTTCATACCACTGTCTTCAAGGAGAGGCTTTCTCTGTATTTCACTGGGAAAAACTGCATTTACACTCTTTGGGGGGAACACTAAAGTGGTCTAAAGTCTACTCTGTTATGGGAGATTGTTTCATTTGATGACTCGAATTACATGGTAGCTTCTGAGCGAAGAATTGCATGACAGCTCTTGAGCGGGAAATGAGGTCCAATTGCAACAACTAGGAAGAACAAGGTACACTGTCACTTTAATTGATTGGCTGAACAGCTGTGGTCATTCGAAGAATTTTGGAAATGGCTAGTTTTATCAAATCATTTAGAAAGTATGATGCCGGACTGTTACAAGCTCAATCATGGGGCTCAAATCTCTGTTTGTGTGATGTATTTTGTGATACCACAATCTCCGTCTCTGTTTTATGTAACCACTCATTGTTTGTTTTTTAGGACAAATCACCATTGATTGTAGAAATGTGCTTTTGTGTAAAGATGACAGATGTGGGCTAGGTGAAAGGAAAACTAATCCTGGAAACTGAAGTGCCTTAGTGAGAGCAAAACAATGTGTGAAGGCTTGATGGATGAAGGCGCAGCAGGCCTGACTCTTTGTTTACGTCTTTCACAAGATGTGTCAGAACAGCTAGCTTATCTCTGACAGCGCGTCAGCTTGGGAGGCAGGGTCGTCCTGTTTGAACCTTTCACAACATGTCAGTTTTGGTGAGGCCAAAGTGAAGGATGCCATCTCTGATAGAAATGGTATCCGTCATGTGTTCTCATGTAGCTGGTTTGATTGAATATGTTGATGTCTGATGCCAACAAATGTAAGTTTCTTCCAATGTGACAATACTCAGCACAAAAGACGAGTTACTGTTTCAAAAACAAAGCGTCTTGTAACAAAATTTATAACAGCATTCCCTTTCCAAACCCTCTCAGACTTTATAATTATGCGTGACCAGCAACTCAATCAGAACAGGCTGTAGAGTATTATCGTATTAAGGTTTTAATGACATATGAAATTTGGATTTAACCAATTGGTCCGCTGTTGGCTTGCATGTAAATATGATGTTAGCCTTAGCTCATTGGTGTAAAGACAGATGGAAATGGGTTGAGAATTGGATAGTGTGTGACTGACAAGAAAGAATAATGAGAAGTGGATAAGAACAACCTTTTCCAGTGCTATAATTTGATTTTCTTTTCCCTTTTCCATGTCAGTTGAAATGTTTTCTTTAGCCCACAGCTACAAAGAGACAAATTACCATGAACAACTTACTGAATATCTAATGGAAAGGGACTGGAGGAAACAAATTTGAAACGCAAGTCTGATATAAAAAAACAGAAAAACAAACACTTCAAGGGTTGTATTGTTAAAAAAAAAAGGCATCATTGGATTTTTTTTTAAATCTACATTTAAAAGAAAGATTTAAAAAATCGAATAACTCAGGACCTCTGTCCTTTGATAACTTTGTGTTTGACTCTCTGTGTATGCTCTGGCTCCACTACTAGGACTCCATTAACATGAAGACATCTGGATTGACAGGAGTCTAATAGGAATATTTGTTGCACTGTCCAGCTCAGACAGACAGACGGACGAGAGTTCCCATACTTTGGAAGAAACCGATTACCATCAGTGAGATGATGATATGATTTCTCTGCAAACCTAACGGGCGCTAGTGTTTGACTTGGCAGGACTCGGCCTCACAGCTAATAGCAGCACTTACAAATCCCAATGTATCACACAGACCCTCTAAAAAACACACAAAGCAAAACAAACCTGGTGTAAATCTGACTTTTTTGTACGTACCTATGAAATGTAGTCAAGTTAGCATTGTAAAGACCAAAGCAAATTTGGCAGTGCTGTGTTTCTTGGCTTAAGTGTGCTGCATATGATTTACGACAGTTGTTGGTCAGAGAGCTAAAAAGGCCGAGAAGAATGAACTGGATTTGTATGATTTGGCATTTAGAAACAGTTTTAAATTACTTTACCTTGGCTGGATACTCCAGTAGAGTAATTTTCTCTTCAAAGAGACAGATCAGAAGACAAAAGTAAAATAATTCCATTTTTAAGTTTTTCAGTCGTTAGAAATTCAACAGATAACTTTTAATGGGGGTAAACCAGAGGTGACTCATCAAGATTTATGTAGAGTTTCCTGTTTTTCCTTGACTGTGTGCCTTCTCTGTGCTCAAAAGAAGTTATTTTACCCATAGTTCAAAGCCCAATGTTTAGTGAACATTCAGCCGTCGAATACTGCTTGCCCTTTGAAGCAGCGCCAGGGGAATCAACACCACATTTACTGTTCCCTGCTTATACACTTCGAGAGCGAGACAGAATGACAACAGGAGTCACAGGGTTTATGAATGTTCCTTTATGACACAGTTCAAGCAGGAGATTGACTGTCAGTGCACTGGATCAGAAATACAAGTCATAAATTAGGTCAGCCAC
Organism: Acanthurus coeruleus; assembly: GCA_029814675.1. Taxonomy (NCBI): domain Eukaryota; kingdom Metazoa; phylum Chordata; class Actinopteri; order Acanthuriformes; family Acanthuridae; genus Acanthurus; species Acanthurus coeruleus. The sequence continues at coordinate 22,893,019 of JAPZDT010000019.1, read as the reverse complement.
GGTCGTGTGCTGTGGAGTGAAATCAAGTTTACTGCAACTTGGGTCATATTCTCTTAGTGTCGACCATCATTCCTTAAGTATCGATTGCTGGAAACACCGCAAAAATTCAATAAAAAGAATAAAAAGAAGTGATGAGGTGAGAAACATGAGTAGGCAGGCAACTATGAAGGTTTATTATTACTTTAGCTGTCCCTTGTTAACAGCAATCCCATTTTGCAGGTCAGTTCAATTTTGACTTCTCAATGGTAAAGGATATTTCCTTTGTGAATACTTTTTGGTTTAACATTCAAGAGGTAAAACCCTAGATTAGAGCTGCAATGATTACTAGATTAATGGATTAGAAAACTAATTGGCAGTTTGATATTAATAAATAATTTCAGTAATTTTTCAAGCAAGAATGCAAAACATTTCCAGGTTCCAGATTCTCATATGTGAGCCCCTTTTTTGACTGTCAGACAAAAAAGGACAATTCAAGACAGTATTTACAGGACAGTACACTAAGAAGTTGTGAAGGCCACTTTTGCACAGTTTTTGAGCATTTATTATTAGCTATGCAGCCTTGAAACTCTTTAGCTTTAAGAGCTGAACCAGTTTTCTATATATATGAACACAAAGGGGTGGACTTGCACGTGTTGAGAGTGTCTCTTTTCAGTAATAAATAATTAGCCCTCATCACCCTTCCTCCATGCTTTAGTTTGGGGAAATAAATGGGGGCTTTTATATAAGAACCTTGTGATGGAGGTTATTAACGATGAGGTCCTGGCATGTAGATTGGCAAAGAAGGGGCGGCACATTTTGCATTCTCCGATGACCCAAGGGACAGGGCTTTTGTGACTTAGCGGGCATTTTGCCTGCCTCTTTGTTATGGCCATGTGTCGCCCTGGGAGCCTGCTGCTCTTTCCAAAAGCCCCGGGTTCAAAGCTGCACAGCCTGATCAGGGAGCGGGGATTGGGTCAGTGCCAGGGAATAAAGAACATCCCAAACATCTAGCACAAAGACCCCTCTGACTCTATCGCTCTCTTTCACTATACCCCTATCTTTTTTTTCCTCAGCTGTTTTATATCTTGTTTTCTCACTTGCTTGGGCCCATGTTGTCTCCCTGACTCTGTTCTTTATCTGTGCCTGGCAAAATCTTCCTGGATATCCATCTTTACCTGCCTTCCTAGCTAATCCCAACTGGACGTTTCTCCTCTCTTTGCTCTCCTCTCTCTCTCCTCTCCTTTCCCCTCTTCTGTCTCTTCTCCTCCTCTCTCACTTTCATATCGCTCTAAGATCTCCCTTTTCATTTTGTCTTCCTACTATAGCTCCAGCTCTTCACCTTTGCCAACATCAGATGAAACCCTCCACAGACCATGGATAAAGATAAGCCCTGTGAGATAGATTGTGTGCGTGAGTCAGAGTAAATCCACCCCACCCCCCCCGCTCCAGCACTGGCTCAAACCCCTGGCACGTTCCGTCTGCTCAGGCTTGCAAAGCCACTAAGCTAGCCTCTGCCTCCATCCACCTCCCCATGCTCAGCATTAGCTAACCTGCTTTGCAGCTATTCCCTAATCAAAAACATTTACAGCATGAGCCAATGCTTGTGTGGGCCAAAATACACACGCTGTCATTCTCCCTCCCATCACCCGCCACCCTTGTCCATGTATTTGTGAGGGATTAGCCCAACAGGTGCTTAATTATTCTAATCAAAACACGTTCCAAGAATGAACCGTGAAAAAGAACGGCAAACCAATTTTTAAAAGTCCAACGAAAGAGCTAATCATAACTCTCATGCTGACCTGCATGAATTCATTAATGGTAATACCCAACAGGTGCTTCATTTGATTTGAAATTCAATCAAAAGTGAAGAATCAGGTGATGAACTCAACCCCCCTTCACCAAAACCCTCCAGGCTCACAGTGCCAGCAGCTGCATCTTCCATGGACCAATTACAACGTCTTATACATGAGAGAGAGAAGTGGACACACATATACTTACTGCTTAATGCTGCTTTCAAAGGGCAAACTTCTGGCCTTGGCCAATGGGAGAGAGCATCTGTGATTGGTGGATTTGAAAGGGACCAATGGGACAAAAGGATTGTATCAGCTAAAAAAACGCAGGTGCACCATGATTAGCGGGCAGCAGCTGGTGAGGTCACAAACGGACACGGATGTGCACGTTGAGTGCACAAACACACACTGGCTTTTCAAATGCGCGGTAAATGTTCTTCAGTCCTTTGAATCCTTTTCTGTCCTCCCAGCTAGCAACAGGCTTTAGAAGCACATAAAGTACAGCAGTGCCTCCGTCTCACCAGCCTTTGATGAATAAAGAAGCAAAAGGAAGAATACATGGCTCACAAGCCAGTATGGGTTTGAAATGACTACTCTTTGAAAAGTGAGAGAGGAAAAGGAAAAGGGAGATGATATAAAAAGGAACATAAACCCTCAGAGAAGCTTTTTGAAAATAGCTGATAAAAGACTACATTTTTTGGGGGGAATCAATTTACTGTGTGTATGAGTTTGTGTTCACACATTCTGCATTTGAGTTAAAAGTCAGAGTGACACACACGAAAGCGAGATGATTTGTGGCTCTTTGCAAGCCTTCACAGACTCCTTTCAACATAAATCCAGCATTGTCACAGGCAGCCATCCCTGCCTTCCTGGATTTACCTTTCCTCTCTGTTCTTCCTCCCGTCTGCTGTTATCCCCCGAGACATGTCATCATCCTCTCTGCAGCTCCAGTCCTCCCACATGTCCCTGAGGTCTTGCAACAAACTCTATCCCATCGTAATCCAATTTAGGATGGAGTGATGGGCAGCAGAGAAATGGTTGGCTCTAGAAGACACACACACTATTCTGCTGAATTCATTCAAATCCCCCAATAGCTCTGAGTGAGTGAGCTGCCGACGGCTGGGCATCACAATCGGTTTGTGGTTGAGCAGTTACCGAGCCCACTCCTCACTCTGTGGCTGAGGAGAGGCCTTCCCTAATCGTCAGAGAGCAGCATTTGAGACTCAAGCTATATTAAGGTTTCTCCACTTCATTAAGAGCCTCTCTGCAGCAAATGGCTCTGTGTCTGAGGAAATGGCATAAAATCAAGAAATGGCTACATGGCAGATTGAGCTGTATAGTTACAACTTAACAGCCATACGTTGACTGGCTCTGCTCATTTCCACAGTCTGTCCTCTAAGTCCTGGCGAGGGTTTTCATGGAGGCTGAGAGTCCATCAGGGGGGATGATAGCAGAGGAAATAGTAGATGAAATCAGAGCTGGCATGCTAGTCATCTTCAGCTAGCCTCAGGGACTTAGAGTTAACTGCTGCACACTTCTGAGCAGAGAGGTGTTTAATGGTTGATTAGCAGTCTCTGGGAGCTGCCCTGTGCACCAAATGCTCCGTCCTCTTCATTTTATGCCTCTGAAAATCAATTAGCACAATTACAAGGCCTTAGTTCCATTAAACATTAATCCCAGAGCACCATGCTCAGGGTTAGCAACTAACATTAATTGACAGCTGACTGATACCATCTCAGCTCTACTGTCTAAAAGAGCCCGTCAGACAGCATTTTAGTGGTAATGCAGAAAATCAGACTCATCACTGGAAGGACATCAAGCACTGAGGAGATGTCTGTCATCTCTCTTTCAGTTTAACAATTTACAGCATGATACTTGATATCAACCACTGTCTATAGATGATCAAGGTATTACTCTTCAGAGATGTGGTTTTAGCTCAGATGTGGAGTGAGGTTTTAGATCCCTAAAAAAAGGAAGTAGAACTGCATGGAATATTTCTTTGGTACTGAATGAAACGCCTCCAAAGCCTTGAGTATCCAAAACTGTCAAATTGAATTGTGAAGTCAGTTGACGATTAATGTTGTTCGGCATAGAAACACAGGATTTCATAATGAAACTAACCCTAGCCCTTCCAACTAATCAGCCAGTTTATTGTCTGCTTTCTGTATGGCTGTCACAAATCTATCTTCCTTTGGCTTGTTGTCCCCTTCAGCTGTGGGGAGGCATCATAAGAGGCTTGGCTGTTCTGTTTTCACTGCGTGCAGTTTACAGTCAGTGGTGGGCAGCCTGTCCCACAGCCCTGGTAATTGAGGCTAAGAGGTTTATCTGGAGTCAGGCTCTCAGGTCCTGGTCAGATAGAGGGGCCCAGAGCTGAACAGGACTGGAGAGACTCTCCAGAGACAGTTAACGGCTGGTCAGTGTCTTTCATCCCCCCTCCTCTTCATCTCATTTGCTCTCCTCCTTTACGTTGTCTGAGGGGGGTCTTGCGGTATCTATATAGCCTCCTCTGTTTGGGGTGAAGAGGTTATATTCTCTTTCTTCTCTGTCTCTTGTTTCCTGTCTCTGTCAGTCCTACAAATACACATGTGCATGCATCACACACAAATCCAGACATCCCACCTCTTCAGAGTAGCAGGGGTCTCTCTCAGGATGCCTGACTAATTTTACCCTCACCATTAGGCCAGGAGGGGGTAGGTGGGAGAGAGAGGGGAGGGCACATTTAGAAGTTTTATTTTGAGCAGTTTTGTCAAAGCGTAGGATAAGAGCATAAGCAACTTGTGGACAGCTTATCAGAGCTGGAGTAATTTGTGTGTGTAATTGTGAGCATGTCACCCCTACTCCTGCTATTAGAGACATGCATTGGCAGATATTAATAGCTCTCTGTAGAGTAATACTGTACTATGGATTCCAAGGAATGTAACCAACACACACCTACCACTCACACAAACATGCACATACATATCCACACTTGTATTAAAGTCTGTTACAGAAAAGTGATTTATTTAAGTCTGTTGCATGAAAGTGATTTATTCTTTGCTAAGCGACACCATACAGCATTTTCCTGTATACGAGCACCTGACTACTTCCATTTCTTTATCTTTAAACACACATCCTGACACTTCAATTTGCTGCAGAGTTGAATAATTAGAACAATCCTGCACTGCATTCACTCTGTGCAGCTGAAGTAAAATTGCTTTCTCTTTTTTATCATTATCTTGTTGTCAGACTAGTTGCAGATTCAGCTCCTCTAAGAACTGTATTCTCACAATTGAGATTCAGCTGACTGCAAATTTCTTTGCTACAGGCCTTGAGCAGATTGCTAATCAAAGCAAAACACAGTAAGACCACTATTAACTGCTGTCCTTTCTCTGTCTCTATTCCACTTCCTCTTATCTCCCCTCCTTTTTCAGACAGTGAGATTGTTCCTCCTGACTGCCTGCGCCCACGCTCCTTCACCACAGTGCGCTCATCCTCTCTGCTTCGTGAAGCCGACGACTCGCGCCTGTCCGTCAGCCTGTGTGACCTCAACCTACAGCAGGAGGATGGACCATCCGCCCACTCTCACTCCCACCGCCACACTCTCCACCTGGCCTCAGCCTCCTCTTCCTCTACCTGCCCTATACCACAGAATTCCCTCAACTCACAGCAGTCTTCTCTGCTGCCATCCGCCCTGGAGAGCGACCTCCACTTCCACCAGCTGCGTGGCGCCCATATTAAGACACTGGATGAGCAGACAGTGGCGAGATCTGAGCATGCACGAGAGGAACGCACTTTAGTGTTCACCAACCGGCCACTGCGCACTGGAGAAACTGTCTTTATCAAAGTCACCAAATCCAGCCCGGCTCGCTCAGGCTCTTTGTCCTATGGGGTGACGTCCTGTGACCCAGCAGTGCTGCGCCCCAGCGACTTGCCCTACAATCCAGAGGCTCTGGTGGACAGGAAGGAGTTCTGGGCGGTGTGTCGGGTGCCAACGCCTCTCCAAAGCAGTGACATCCTAGGCTTTTTGGTTAACCAGGAAGGAGAGGTTATCCTCAGTCACAATGGCAACAATGTGGGCATGCAGGTGTGTGTGGACAACTCCCGCCCACTCTGGATGTTCTTTGGTCTGCACGGAGCTGTGACTCAGCTAAGGATTCTGGGTAAGTAAGCGCCATGTGAGGTCACATTAAATATTAGAGGTTTAAAAAAATAGAGAGAGAGAATGGTCAAAAGTAATATAGGCTGAGATAAAGTACACTCACATCAGAGAACAAAGGAATTTTTTTTCCTCGTAAAATGTTTCATTCAATCTGTGGCTTGGTCACAATTAAAAAAAAAAAAAAAATCTGACCAAAATATCCCTGATGATCTCCAGAGGGGTTGTATTCCTAAAGTTCAAAAAGCTTCTCAAGAGTCACAGAAGATGACACTTCAAACTAGAGGGACTGTTTTCTGCAGACGACTCCTTTCTTCAGCTGCAAGATTAGAGAATTACAGGTAAAAACAGTGAAAGGAGCTTAAATGGCTCAGATGTTTCCTCTCTGGAGCCTCAGAGACGCATTTCCAAAGATAAATAACCTGGAAACACGACACAGAGGGAATCTGCGCTGATGCTTTAAGCATCAAACAAGCCGACGGCTGAATTCAGCTCAGAAAGGCTGAAACTCTCCTTCTGTCTGACTGAGTTCAGAGCAGAGACGCATCGCTGCGAAACGTTTGTGAGATTAAAGAAAAGACAGATGGGAGGGAAACAGGGGAGGCAGAAAGGAAAGGGGGAGAAAGTGAGAGCTGCATCAGCTTGAACAGCCAGAAATGTCTTGACCTGATGTTCCAGGGGCTGCAGATAGGGGGCAGCATATCACCGCAGCTCCCTGAACTCTGCTGCTTCTTCGACTGTGAAGATACACAAAGTGTCTCCTTCCTCCATCTGTGTTAAAATGAAAACAAGAGTCCGGCTGCCAATCTTAAGCTGATGACATCGTGTGGAGGCGGAGTCTGTGCATCAAGGCCCCGCCCAGCTGTCAATCATGAAGCTACACCTCCAACTACACAAACATGACCAGAACTACCTGAAATCTGAGAGGAAACTCTGTCTGGACGATAAAAATGAACCTTTTACTTTGTTTTTTAATTTTAACATGTTAATGTTGATTCTGACGTTATGTAACACATCATCCCTTTCAGGATGAGGACGATAAAACCGAACATTTAAATGAGTCTTATCAGCATAAATCAGTGAGGAAGAAATATTCAGATCTCTGTTTGATTGAGAGTAACAACATCACAAGTTCAATCACAAGTTCAGTTCTTTACTCAGATTCACAAAATAAAATCATTTTCACATTAAAATGTCTCTTAACAGCTTTTTATTTGTTACGTATTTTGTGGAGTTGTGCACTGACATGAACCAAAATGTTTCCAACTTTCATCAAACTAAGAAATATCAGATAAATATAAATATGTGAAATGGAGATTTACAAGATAAAAAGCTCAAACCAGCTGTGGAAAAATCTGAACTATGTGCTGACGCGTCACAGCAGCAACGACGGCATTCCTGTGGTTTCAAAACTTCCTCTATTATTAGCAAATTTGTAACCAGAAAGGGAAATTTTCCTGTTTGACCTGCAGCACCCTGGTGATGAGGCGTCAAACATGATGTCGGCAGAAAAAAAACAGGAAGTGTGGCCACTTTTGACCTAAAACAGAAGAAACAGCTTTTATTTTGTTCCTTAAGTCATTTGTTAATTAGTTAT
>JAPZDT010000019.1:21830676-21844704 GCA_029814675.1 Acanthurus coeruleus | reverse complement strand
CCGATCTTTCACTTATGGGTATTTTAGGGTTAGTACTATTTTTGGTTAAACCAGATGTTGCAGGACTAGCAGAAAATGTAGTATTTTTAGTACAACTTCCATCTCTACTCATACAAGTCCTCTTAGGTCTCATAGAAGTGGTCCTAGTATTGCTAGTGCTACTACCAACTTTTACATTTTTAGAGCCAGCACCATCTTTAGTTAAACAAGTTCTTCTAGGATGTAGATAAGTACATTTTTTATTTTTGGTACCCACACCATCTCTGCTTGAAAAGGACTTCATGGGATTGGCAGAGAAATATTTTTCATTTCTGGATCCTACATCTCTACTTGAACTAGGCCTCCTATGATTCACACGAGTGGACGGAGCATTTTGTCTCCTAGAACTGACAAAAGATGGATCTCTAACAGTCCTTTTAGGTTTAGTGCCATTTTCAACAGGTCAAGATGTCTCAGGACTAATGGAAGTCGGATCAGTAATTGTATTTTTTAGAGATGGGACATCTTCAGCAGCCGGGTTTTTTGGTGTTTGGGTGATAGGTTCGCCAGTTGTGTTTTTAGCATTTTGATAGTCATCCTCTAATCTAGGTTTTTTAGGGCTGACAGTTTGGGTCTCTGTTTCTGTTCCTGGCTCTAATTTTGTTTTAGTTCTTCTAGCTTGCAAATGGGTTTTGATGTGACTTCCGAGTAGGGCTATTATAGAATCTTTCTGTAACTTTTTCATTTCACTGGTGCTAGTCTCTGCAGAGGAAGGTCTGGCATCTACAGAGTCAAAAGAAGAAGCCTATAAACAAACAAAGAAACACAAATTTAGCAAAACACACATAGAGCAACCACAATCTACTTTGCAGTTGAACTGAATCTCCAGTTGAATAACAGTGAAAAATAACCAAATACACTCATGTACACATGATTACCCTCAATGCTGTTTCCAAAACATAACTATCTGAATAATCTACAAAAATTGGACTTAATAATTCTAGGATTTCTCAATCAAACTTTAAAATAACCTGCCAAATTTTATTTTGCATAAATTTAAATGGTGGATGACTGACAAGGGGCTGGGGCATATATGCTTTTCAAAATGGTGAAGGAAAAATTAGCTCACCACTGCCTTGTCTGATAATTATTCTTTTCTGTAAAGTTACAATATTTTGTAACAAATACCTTAATACTGATATTGCTTTTGCTATTGAACTGTAGTGATGATCATTGGTGCTATCGCAAAATATTAGCACAATGTTATTTTTGATAAATATTTGGCAGTATCTTGTGTCATAACATGATATCAAAACATTACACAAATATTGCCCAGTTCAAACAGAAAACACATCTAAACCGACTGAGGAGTATCTACTACTATATTACCTTTTCTGACTCTTGTGCAACAGGTGACACAGCCAGCTGGGCCAAGAACTGGGTTTTAGTCATCTGTAAATGAGGGTCAGATGTGTCCTTTAATTCCATGGAGGTTGGATTTAAGGAAGCAGATGATTGCTTCTCATCTATTACATGGTCTTTGGCTATTGCACATTGTTGCACTGCTATTTTAGTTACTTCCTCAGGTAATTTAGAAGTAGGATCACCAACTGTATCAGATGTAGCTGAGAACTTCATGTCAATGGCCACTGTTGATTTCTCAAAGACTGGCTGTGAAACTTTGGATCCCATAGATGACTGCACACAACTGCTATGTGGTGTCTTATCCAAAGTGATGCAGTTTTCAGAGGATAATGTTGCCTTCTCTTGAATACCATTTTGCTCATTTAAATTCTGAGAAGTATTAACAGTCACAGCAACAGACGTGTCTTTTAATCTGGGACATATGTCAGTGGATAACATATGTGTCTCTAATGGCTGTGTTGAAATGGAAACAGATGATGATGATTTATGTTGTGTGTCTTTCAAAACAGACTCAGAGTCAAAGGATCCATTTGTAGGCAGTTGTGAGACCAAGACTGATTGCTTGGTTGATATTGAAAATGGGAGCCTGGATAATCTGACCACAGCAGAGAATTTTTTCTCAGAGGTTGGTGGTACTGCTGAAGACATGGGAGTTGGCACTAGCCCAACTGACATCTTTCCACTGGAACTGGTTTCTGTTTGTGCATTTTTCATTTCAGAAACAAAGGCAGTTTGATTGGATGATAATAAGTTTTTAGATGTATGATCACTCTTTTCAGAGGCTGTTGACACCATTTCATCTAAAGCAGTTTGTGAAACTCTTAAGTCCTGTGGTGAAGAAATGAGCTGTGATGATGACACCATAACTGGCGCAGCTGACTTGGCTGACTCTTGGTGCACTGTTGTAACTACAGTCTGTGAATGATGCTTCCTTGATGCTACAGCTGACATCTGTCTTGGAATTTTCATTGTGTATTTTGAGTGTAGTTGAGTGCCTGACTGAGGGTCAGGTGCAGTGTTGTTACACTGTGTGACAACAGGAAGCAGTTTGCTGGATATGATGTACATTGTTTTTTGAGGAACAGAGGAAAGGGAAGGTGTGCCTGCAGACGTAGAACTTGAAAGTTTACTATCATTTTGTGCAACAACAGCTGTCGACGTGACAGGAGGAAGCTTGGTCGAAGTCTGTTCTGAAATTTTATGAGGCATTAATGAGGAAAATGATCTCGGGATGACAATTATTTTATGAGGTACTATTTTATCCTGTCTACTGGGTGTTACCAGTGTTATCAGTGGATACGGACAATGCTGCTGAAGAGACTGCACATTTGTTTGAGTTGCAGCAATAGATGTTGAAGACACAGTATCAGACAGAGAGACTACATGCTGCTGTTTTGGTATAACAACCTTAAAGTGTGCCTGAGCATCATTGGTTGGAGAGGCATCTGTAGTCTGAGAAGGGGCACTACTTTTCATTTTAGTTGATAGTTCTGTTATGGGTAGATTGCCTACAGCATCATGAGTTGCAACAGAAAGCAGCGGTGTCTGCTGCACAGCTGAGGCCTTGTCCACATGAGGAACGTACTGGTTTTGAGGTGCTGCTGTCATTCTTAGTGGAGACAATGTATTTTCTTCCAACGACTGATTCATGGCTTCAACTAATAGTATGGCATCCTGAAGAGTTACAGAGGTGTGGTGTTCTTTGGAATGAACAGTTGGCACTAGTGGTGATTCATTTGATGGAGTGATTGGTGTTCCAATTGCAGAGGATACCTCAGTGGATTGAGCCTGAATTTGCCCTTCTTCTATATCTATGGAGGTCTGCTGAGATTCAGATGTTTTTTCCTTTGTAGAGTGACTTTGTATAGTCAAAGATGCTACTGTAACTGTTGGAGAACCCATCTTACTGTTGTCCACATCTTCTAAAGCAGTGTTCGCTTTCTCCTGGACTGATGAAGTAATCATGCATAAAGACTCTTTGGGCTGAAATGAACATACTTGTGGAGACTCTGATGAGGTGATATTAACCCTTTTAACAGCAGAGATGTCTTTCATTCTCACTATAGAAGATTTTTTCACTTCTTGACCTGTTGGAAAATCAGAAGATGGTGACTGAAGTATTTCTTTCACTTGCTGTTGTGGATATTTGACTTTCTTTGGTGGCCGTCCTCTTCTCTGTCTTACTGAAAAGTCAGGCTGGGAACTAGTCTCAACTTCTGCCATGCCATTTTTTAATTGACAACATGCTTCTCCTTCAATAAGTGCTCTGGGTAGTGTCATGTGTTCCACTGTAGATTGCACATCTGCATATTGTTGCAGAGAAACATCAGTTTGAGCATTTATTACTCTTGGCTGTTCTTTTCCAAAGCGTTCAACATTTGATTGAGGTTGGGAAACCAACAACTGGTGAGTTTCAGATGACATGAGTTCTCCCTGTGTACCACTTTCTGATATTTTCTGACTAATTCCAGACTCTTCCTCCTTATCATCTTTTGTTTCAGCAAGGGAGACAACTACTGAATGCTCTAGTTCAAAGATTACTTGACTCTCTTCCTGTCTTTGAGGCAAGAGTATTTCTTTATTTGAAGATACTCTGTTAATGAAAGGCCCTTCCTTTTCAGTTCCACAGGTAGAAGCCCATGGTGATTCTAGAAACAGAAATTATAGACATCATAGAGGACACATAACGAAAAAAAGGTGACAACAGTGAGAAATTAACCTTATCAAATTTATATGCTCTATTAAATCTTATCAAACTTCAACTGATTCAAGTTTATTTGTCACCTGCTTTATCACTGAAGTGTTGCCCAAAGACTACAGTGGACTCAATTTTCTCTTGCTCCAAGAGAGACTGTAGAGAAGAATCATCCTAAAAATTATGCAGAGGGGTGAAAAAAAAATTAATTTTAAGACAGAAATGGAGAAGGAAAAATAATTTGTTTGCTGATAAGATACACACATACCTCCTGTTTAACATGTATAAATGCCATTTGAGAGTTTCCCTGTCCATTGGTCTCATGATTGCATTCCTTCAAAACATATTCCATCTCCTCATGACCACATTGTTGCTTTCGGTTTTGCAATGATGATAGCCTCAATGGTTGACATTGTTCTACCAGTATTGTGCGGAAAGGAACAAGGTCTGTAAAAATATGCACACACAAAAAAAAACAGGACAAATTGATACTTTTAAAATTAAGGGCCCTGTCATACACCTGGCGCAAACAAGGTGCGCCAGTGGCGCAGGTGGCATTGCTATTTTACACCAGGTGCAAGTGTCATTTTTGCCACTAGTGTACAATAGCAAATCCACTTGCACCGGGTCTGTGTGGCAAGGGGCGGGAGGTCTGAGAGTGAGGGCAGAAGGGAGGCGTGTCTTAGTGCACTTAGTGCACTGAAGTCAAATGCGCCTCGCGCTTAGACCAGCCAAAACCTGTTCTAAACGCAAGGCACAAACGTAAAACAGCCTGTACCGTAAGAGAGAATGAATGAATGAATGAATCCTTGTAGTTCAGCCTCTGTTTACGTTTGCATGGATGTAAGATAGTAATACACCTGCGCCACCGGTGCACAGTGCAACCAGTCTTTAAAGGGAATGAGAGAGTAGTCTCTGATTGGTTCATGCATTTTCGGCCAAGGAAACACCCATGAAACACCCATGAATTGATGAGGTGATTCTACACAGCTGATAGGACTATACCCGCTGTGCGCCAGTGGCGCATTGGGCGGGGAAGAGCAGGATACCTCTGCTGCTCCTGGAACAAAATGGCAAAGGTTGACCTGGACACTCCCCTGAATAATTTAACACCCCTGCACCATGCGCCTGGCAAGAGCAAGATAGGGCCCTAAGTCCTTAATCCCTGGGTAAAAGGGAGGTAAAAGGAATTCTAACTACCAAGCGCCTAAATGATGTTTGGTTTGCCTCTTGGTAAATATATTAGAAAGAAGAAGTGAGTTATGGGCTCAGATATGAAAGGCCAGACATACAAACAGAAAAAGCAAAAACAAAAAATCAAAACAAAATAAAAAAAGAAAATCTCTACTGGTTAACACTTATATCTAAAGACAAACTGCAATGTACTGCATACAAAGAATCCACCTTTGAAAATTATTGTGACAGCATCTGCGTACAAACAGAATCTGAGGTTGTCCTGAACCCTTCAAAACTTTTTTTTCTGCTTGAATTCTCTGTCATTTGGCATGTATGCAGATCGAAGAACCACGCTCATTTAACACTGCATCCCTCTGTAACTACAACTAGCCAACAGGTTGGTGCTTGATTGTTTGAACATGTTTCATCTTATGTCTTCTTGTATTCAAGTCTATAACTGAAAAAAATAATCAACAGAGGATATGCTCTGTTTAATCAATTTTGTAAATATGAGTAAACATGATATTGACAAATTATAACCCCAAGAATCAAATCAAATTGTGAACCTCCTCAAAATTCACACGTCTACGCTTTGTGCTCAGAGGGACTTAGCCTGCCTACACATTTTGACCTGAGCCATTTACAGGGAGTAAAAATGGTAGTTGCAAATTAACAGTAAAAATCCAGTTCTAAAAGCTAGGTTATCCTTAAATTTAAATCACAATCTCATCTTGTCCCTTTCCATGATTGCTGACGTTCCATCCAGTATGTGAGTGTGGCCACTCTAAACTATTACAAACACATTTGATTACTGACAAGGTGCGACAACACTTGGTTAAAAAAAAAAAAAATTTCACTACATTAATCTGATCCTTACAGTGCATTTCAGTTGCAGTTAATGGAACTGATGCAACCCAAAGTAGTTAGCTAGCTGTGAAAGATACCCATACACATCAATACAGGCATACTCAGTAAATGCATTGATAAGCATGGATGGTTATTAAAATTTTCAAAATTTTATTACAATTTCAATTGCAACAGCAATACTAGAAATTCAAGTTTCCTCATTTAGGAAACAGACAATGGGGGCAGATTGGGTCACGCTGATACACTGGATGTGCAACAACAACAAACACCACCTATGCATTGAGGAAGCCGATGAGATGTTGGGTTGCATCATGTTTTGTTTTCTTTTAGAATTTTGCTTCATTGCTGTGCCTTGCCACCACATAAAAGTTGAAAACACTGCTCCTGATATCTTATAAAAAACTCTGATGACTTAATAAACAGTTTTTACGCATTTTCACTGCACATTATGAGCCTTATGTGACACTCCGTCAGACCTAAACAATACAGGAGCTGAAATAAGCCATACAGTTGGAATTATGAGCCAAAATGAAAGAAAAAATATTTTGTTGATTCTCTACTTTCTAATTTACATTGACTAACGGTTTAGTAAACCCGGTTGTTATTTTGGGTCACTGTTACTGACGTCTAACTTTCTGGAAGCCAGGATAGCAAAGTATGGTTTCTCTCTTGCTTTTGAAAAGCCTAAGCTATGTTAAGCTACTGCTAGCATAGTATGGTTTCTCTTTTTTTGAGTCCCACATCTAGGTAAAACTAAGCTACACTGAGCTGTTGCTAAAGCAGTAAACATGGGTTGCTATATACCACACGACACGACTACAATAATAAACTGACCGAAACATCACACAGTATTATCAGGCAACTATAGTAGTCAAGATAATCGGCTATTAAGTTTACGGCGGATAACTTGGCATCACAACTCACCACACTGAGTAGCTGTGTCACGTTTCTCAGAACCGTCGCTTTGTCCAGTTTCCCTGTTGAAAGCAGTCTGTTGACTTCTCTCACATTCAAACTGGTTGCATCTTGTTTTGAGGTCCTCGTTCTCCTTTTTAATTTTAGATATTTCTGCCTTTAGCTCATTGACCATAGTTTCGAAAAGTTTCGTGGTCTCTGAGACAGCACTCTTGAGCATTGCCTCCATGACAGAGGAGTACTTCGTCTGGAAATCGTCTGCTGACATTCTTGTATATTTTACCGTTCGTCGAAGTTTTAGTTTTAATCCACTTAATTACAGCGGTATTAATAACATGGTGCTAGGAGCTGTGTGCTAAATATGGCTCCTTCCTATTGACAGAAGAGAAGAGACAGGCGCGGTGTCTGTTGTGTGTGACGCACATGGACTCCAGGAAGCAGTTGAGCTCAATATCCGGTGATCCTAAACTGAGTTTTTTTAAATGTGCAAATTGTAAGGAGTCAGAAATGTCAGCTGCGTTATTTTTTCATTTGCATTAATACACGATATAATATTCGTGACCAAGAAACATCATTCTTTTGTAGAAGTGCAATTGCAACGATTAAGATTGTCCCATCTCACTACCTGTACTTTAAATGTCGGAAGTGCGGTTGTTTACGGAATCAAAGGGAAATGCGATAGCTCAACGAAAAGCAAGTTGTACCATTAGACCAGTGCTAAGTAGTTCAGTTACTCCAATACCAGTCTCATCTTTCACTTAATATATGCATTTTCACCGCTGTAATTTTTCGTTTACGACAACAGCTTATGACCTGGTATTCGAAACATGTAACGTTAACGGAATCAAAACTAACTTAGAGCTGCAAGCTAGTTAGCTAACGTTGAGGTTGCAGGCTACTCTTTGCTTAACGTTACGGTGTGATGAAAATGCCAAAAGGGTAAATGTTGACTCAGATATATCTACAGTTTGTTTTACTATAAAACCAAGTGAAAGATACTGACACATCCGGTTTAGAGGGACCGACTTTCTATGTGCCCTGCAAAAGCTACTCCACCACAGATGCCAGTCAAAAGTTGATTTTTTGCAGGCTACTGAAAACAAAAGACTCTTTCGAGTTATTGCATATTGTTGGCATAATGTCCGAGGCTATAGTAACGTTTCAGTCCCAACTGTCTGGTGTCATGGAAACAGTTTTCAAAGCTGCCATGTATGAGATCACCCGGCTGGTGGAGGACAGTTTTTTGGAAGAGGTGACACGGTGCAGGGAGCAGGTCGAGTCCCTTAAGAGGCGACTGAAGTGGTCGGAAAGTCGACGTAAAGAAAGGGAGGGAGACAGGAGGGGCAGATGTGTTGACTGCGGAAGAATCGGTTTGACCAGTGAGGAAGAATCCCGAATGACTGGTGAGTCTATCAGGCCTCAGAGGCAATCATATAAGGCCTAATCCTAGTATTATGAATGGTCGTAAATTGAGTTTATCAGAGGGGCAAACCCACCGATAATAATCACTTCACTTCAGAGCACTTCAAGCGTAACTCTACATGAAGGTAATGAGCTCTATGTCTATTGACAGTGGAATTAGGCTCTGGATTTTTCTCGTTTTTTCCCTCGTTTCTCTGCATTATTTACTACAACCGACAGCTTTCACTTTACACATATTATTTTGATCTAAAATAATTATACGAACTTAAGTCCTCGATGTTTCAACTATCTGTAAGTGATAATCCGCCCAGGTGCAGACCAATCTATACCTCTCTAAATCCTTCAGATATAAACGAAAACAGATTAGGCTGATGAACCAGACCCATAATTCACTTGCTAGAAACAGATATGCTCTCCAATGTAAATAAGAGAAAGAAAAACCCTCATCTTCTGTTGCAGAGAAAAGTTTTAAACAGGAAAGTGTGCTCCAAGAAGAAATTAATAGCTCCCAGGATACTGACGGAGAGACATCTGGTCATGAAGAGGCCCACAGCACCATGAAGGCACCACAGGTAGAAAACAATTTATTACATTACTGAGCCCCAATGAAGTAGATTTGGATGCTTAAAATGTGTTTATCTGGCTATTCCATGGTGGTTTCAGTGTCCCACACTTCTCAGGAATCAAGAAATGTCATAATGTTTTACAGGATTTTCCTTTTTGTGTAACTTTTAGTTGTTTTAGCATCAAATCAGACCTGCTTGTTGATGTAATGCTAAGCTCATGGTTTTTCTTGAGGTGAGTAGAATTAAAGACAAAAGTCTCTCTGCTTGTATGCTAGTCTCCAGGTGTACAGAGTGAGAAGCTGGATAGACTGCTCAAGGAAGAAACTCTTCGGATCACGCCAGAAACTAAAGAGTCCCGAGAGCAATGGGGAGTCAATTTGGAGGGTCAGTCTTTTCATTTATATAGATTCAATAATTGGATAGAATTTTGAGCAAATTGATATCTTGATAATTTTCAGTCATATGTAATTTTATAGTAATATTGCAGTATTGGATTACTGTATATCAATAAACCAGATGTTGCAGATTGCCAACCAAATTCACAGTGCTAATGTGTTGTGTCATTATAGTCCCTGTTATCATATATTCATGACTCTTTCTTTTCTTCCTCTAATTGTTCAGAAACAGAGGCATCAGGCCTGGCAGGACCCAGTAAACGTTATACTGACCAGAAGATCCCCAAGAGCCATGTGAACTGGGAAGTTGGCTTTGAACAGAGGCCAGAATCAGGCCAAGTTGGACATGCAGGTGACCCATCTGAACCACTTTTCCAGAGCAGGTATGGAATAGAAGACCTGGGTGGCTTCGACAAGACCGGCTATGGAGATGGAAATATGACAGACATGGGGAGCTTGGCTGGGTTACAAGGCTCACCATCCCACCTGGATGAAGATCTGAGTTACATGGAGCACTATGAGGGGGAAGTGGAAGCACCAGAAGGAGCTGAGCATCAAGCTTATCAAGCAAGCACTCCACGAACTAGAAGGGGTGGGGTTGGTCCACTTACAGGCTCACCCTCAAGGAATAACATAGATGTTAGTGGAGAATTCAGCTGTTTGTTGATCAATGAAGAAGGGTATCTACAGGACCCAAATATCTTGTACTCTGAACATGTGTCTGGTGAATCGGGCACTAGGATGAGCCTCCGGGGCCAAGGCATACGCATTGACCCATCTTTAGACAGCACAACAGATATGTATGGGGCGTCGGATGCATACAGTGATACCTTAAATCTTGGTGAGAGGTTGCAGCATCAAGTAGGAGGGAGGAGACATATCTGTAACCAGTGCTCCATGCCCTTCTCTGATTTGGCCTCACTAAAGGCCCATAAACAGACACACAAATGTTCTGCACAGGTGCCACCATTTACATGTACGCAGTGTGGAAAGACTTTTGCTCAAGCTTGTAACCTCAAAGTTCACCAGAGGATTCACTCAGGGCAGGGGCTCCACCTTTGTAGCCATTGCGGGAAAGGTTTCCCTTCTTTCTCTGATCTAAAAACACACAAGTGTGGTCAAACAGGAGACAAACCGTACTGCTGCACTGTGTGCGGCAACAAATTCAGCCGACTCTGGAATCTAAAGTTGCATCGGAGAATTCACACACAGGAAAAACCTCATCGGTGCACCATGTGTGACAAGAGCTTCACACGTGCGGACATACTAAAGGTTCACCAGCGTACACATACAGGGGAGCGACCATATTGCTGCACTGTCTGTGGTCTCAGCTTCAAACGGCTTGATCATCTAAAATCACATCAACGCAAACACATGACAGATCAATAAAACTATGGAAGTTTTTAGATGGAGCAGCTCATAATATGTTGAACAGCTGTCAACAGCTGTGCTGTGAGATCTATACTTATATTTAAAATAAGTTACAACAGAAAAGGTTTGGGGTAACAAATGGTTTACATATTCAGGCCACAGTCACAGTGCGTCTGTTACTTTATTAAAAGGGGCTGCAACTGTGTGCTTATCCTTTTAACACATGCAGAAAGTGGGCAAAACTTAATTAACGTGGCTGCTGAAGAGCAGACGCTTTGCTTCTGACATACTGATGTTACGCAAAGTCATGGCAGCATAAGAGGTAATGTTTGTAAGTTCAAGTAAAATGTTGACTTTGCTTATCCTGTGTGAAAATACTGCACAGAATACAGAAGTTGGGGGGTAATCTGTAAATCACATGAATCACATGCCCCATGGATATACTAATCCATTGATACAGGTGCTAGTCAGCTGGGAGTCCTGCCTGAGACCACTGCGTGAGACTGACCGCCGGCTAGTGCTTTGGGAGGGGGGGGCTCACAGCAGCACCCGCCTCTGGCTGGTTGAGGACAATAACTGCAAAAGGATACCCGCTTTCACATCAGTCTCCAAAACACCAGGAAAAGTCGCTAGATTTGTCGCTAGTCGCTTTTGACAAAAAAGTCGCCAAGACGATTTGAAAAGTCGCCAGATTTAGCGAGAAAGTCGCCAAGTTGGCAACACTGCTGAGAAAACAAAGCCAAACACGGCGGGTCCGTGGAAATTAAACCTCTGGGTGATAAAAGTTTCTTAGACAGCCGTTTTGATGAGGAGAGATCACGTGACGAGGTTAAAATATGATGAAGGCGGTTCATCACTGGGATGTTTGATATGATTTTATACATTTTACGTTATGAAATATATGTTATGTGACGATATATTTAATGTTTTATATTTCGAGTGTGTCTCTCAGTTCCTGTGCTGTGTGTCAGACTCAGTGTTGCTCAGGTGCTTCGGCCGGACGCACCTGGTCCTCAACATCACCTGCAGTTACTTTGGTCTCCCGGTTTAATTCCCATGATGCCATTTGATGCGCAAACATTAATAGCAAGTGTGGACTGTGGTGACTGACCAATGAGACGGCTACACACGTCACCGTTAACCACTGTGGACCAATCAGAGAACAGCCTCTCTCCTCACATCCCGCCTCAGATTTGTCAGCTGGTTTTAGGTAGATGGTGAAGTTAGCCAGGTGAATCCCGGGACGTGCTCCTTCACAATAAAAGCTGATGCCACCAAATACGAAATAAAACTTGTTCTTTCGTGTCTCATTTATGTGAAACTTTGTCAAGACTCGATTTTCCGTTATGGGTTCACAACTACTTTATTTTTGGACTGTTAAACATGAACTTGTGTTTTTAGAAGGATTTTATTTTGGAAACCCTCACCGGAAACAGAAGTTCATTCGCTTCCCTTCACCCTCAGCGAGGAACGGCGAGGGTGAAGGTCTCCTTCATGTTCGGTGTTTCTTCCGTCTCAGATCCCCGGTCTTGTCTCTCGGTAATGGCCGCCGCCCGCCTCCTTCCCGCCGTCACGTGCTCGCTGCTGCTTTGTTTCCCCGCCGCGGTGTCCTCGCGCCGGGATGTGCTCGAGCTCGGGGATGCAGACTTCGACTACCTGGCAACGGAGCACGAGACCATGCTGGTGAAATTCTACGCTCCATGGTAACGGAGCGGTGACGTCACGTTAGATGATGTTAGATGATGTTTGTGAAGTTGTGACGGAGATGATGGCGGACAGATGCGGAGTGTCGACCTCCTCCTCCTCCCGTCGGTCCTCCATGATCCTCCTCCTCTCCTCCTTTGATCCTCCTCCTCTCCCCTCTCATCCCTCTCTCATTCTTCCATCTTCTGCTCCTCTTCTTCTTCTGTCCTGATCTGCTCTTCCTCTCCTCCTCAGGTGTGCTCACTGTAAGAAGTTAGCACCTGAGTTTGACAAAGCAGCGACCAGACTGAAGGGAACCGTCCAGCTAGCAAAGGTCTGATCATTATCATTATCATGATTATCATGATTATCTGTTATTGTTGTTATCATTATTAATCGGGGTGAGATTTTTTTGTGGAAGCTTTTCTTTAACTTCATGTCTGAGTTGGTTTTTTGAAGATCCTGTTTGTAAACGTCTTTCAGCTGTGATTTCATTCAGTGAGTTTTTGTTTGTTTTTGACATTAAAAGTGTGTGATGTTTAAAACACTGACTGGACGGCCCTGTCACCTGTCTCACCTGTCTCAGGTGGACTGCACGGCTCACTCAGAAACATGTGCTCGATTTGGGGTGTCTGGTTATCCGACTCTGAAGATCTTCAGAAATGGGAGAGACTCCGCCCCCTATGATGGACCTCGCACTGCAGGTAGAAATCACACCAAAAAAAACAAAACACAAACATGCAAACAAGTGTGCTGAACACTGTGTGTGTGTGCGTGTGTGTGCGTGTGTGTGTGCGCGTGTGTGTGTCATCAGATGGGATCTATCACTACATGAAGAAGCAGACGGGTCCAGACTCAGCTCACCTGAAGACCAACGACGACCTGCAGACCTTCATCAACCATTACGACGCCAGCATCGTCGGTACGATCAGGCTGCTTGCAGCTGCACGCTCACCTGTGCGTGACGGCTGCCTGCAGGAGATCATGTCACATGACTTTATCTCATGTCACCTGGTGGGACGTTGTTCCCTCATGTGACTCGGTGACATCACACCTGTTTCACAGTGACACGTCGTGTGTCAACCCACCTGGCATGAAGCATGACGGGCAGGGTCACTTAACATGCTGTAACTTTACCATACACTATGTTTTCTTGTGTGTGCGTGTGCGTGCGTGTGTGTGTCTCAGGTGTGTTCTCAGGTGCAGACAGCGCTCGTCTGTCGGAGTTCCTGAGAGCTGCAGCTCTGCTGAGAGAACAGTTCAGATTTGCTCACACGTCTGACCTGAAGCTGGGAGAGAAGTACGGCGTTAACACGGAGTGAGTCACACACACACACACACACACACACACACACACACACACACACGTACTACAGTGTGTATTTCTTACTCAGGAGTATAAAAAATACACAAACACAGAGACCTCATTGTTTTTTTTCACATAAATTTATATCAATAAATAGAATCACACAGGATGTGAGCAGAAATAGCAGTCAGCTTTTTTTTTTTAAATTAAAATCATCTAATTAATTGA
>JAPZDT010000019.1:21478395-21489552 GCA_029814675.1 Acanthurus coeruleus | reverse complement strand
TGACTAAGTCCTCCCACTCTTTCTTGCCCTCCCTCCCTCTCTTCTCTCACTGCTTCCATCACAATCAATCAGATGCTGCATATTTGACCTACTTTTCTCATCCTTCCCTGCTCCCTTCAAACATACAGGCGATCAGCTGTCCACAAGTGGGCGTAAAAGGTGTGGGCATCAAGTGTGTTGCACTGTCAAGAAATTCGCCTGATTTCATAGCAATACCCCTTGTTGAATGAGGCTGATATGTAATCATTTGCTTGTTTACTTACCTGCAGCAGACAGCTGTACATTGACAGCACTTAGCATGAAAAAATATGGATCAACACTAACTGAGCCTGCCCTGACACTCATTCTGCCACACAGACTGCATCCTCCGTGCTTTATGAAGCCCCAGTCCAATAGATACAGATGGTTTAAATCGCTCAGCTGGGTGCAGCCAGTGCAATGATTGCAATTCCATAGCTGTCACAGGCGGATGAAGTGAGATTGAGCGGGGATGTAGATGAGGAAAGAGGAGGAATGGATTAGAGAGGCAGGGATAAACCTGATGCGGGCTGAGAGGAAGGTGTTTAATGATAGCCATTTGGTGGTAATAGACTTGGAAACAGCACTGTATTACATGGCAGAGCGAGATGGATATGATGTATCATTATAGAGTAGGTTATGGTGGTTTCGGGGAGCATTCAACAATGTTTTCTTACTCTATTTTTCCACCTCTCTCACATTTCATCCTTACCTGCATCTACAACCAGACCCATGCAAGCATGCACTGTGCAAAGGACATGCACGTTTGCATGCATCCACCTCCCTGCAACTTCGGCGTGGACAAATATACAAAAGTACAGAAGCTTTCGTTGCTCTCTCAGATGTCGATCACCTCCCCACACATATATACGACAAGTAGTCACAGAGACGAGGCACACATGCAAGGAGAGCCTGCTCCTGCGGTTTTTCTTAATCTCTTTTAACCTCTACTTTCTTTAACCTTTCGACACGCACATACATTTGCTCACACATACACACACAAAGCACAAACAACGATTCCAGGACACCCAGCACATCCACTCAGCGGGAGACTACATGGACAAAGAGGTCAGGATTCACCTTATTAGAGGAACTGGAGCCCTTGAGGGTTGAAACAGAAGAGAACTACAATATTTAAACTGAATATGTAAGGGACACACACATACACACACACACACTCACTCCCCCCACTCCCCTTTTGCGCCTCCTCCTCTCCTCTCCTTTGGAGTTTTGAGTGGCCACCAGCCAGCTTTTCATTTAAGAAGCGTTTGTCTTTCCCGGGATGTGAAAAGGGGGCCGTGGCTGATATACAACTAGTTGGTTTGAGGCGGGTTATTTTGGGCAAGTCTGTGTGCAGAGGCACCTCAAACGGAGAGAGGGAGCGAAAGAGAGCGCACGGCGCACTGAGCCAGACGCAGGGAGGAGAGGGAGAAAGGCGCACAGATTTCAGTGGCATTTATCCGGTTCTCTCGCACACTGGACGCGCGCAACAGATCTCTCTGTGACAAGAAAGGACAGATAGAAACAAATTTTGATGTTTTTATGGAGATTAGAGCAACTTAAGCAAGCTTGTATTGAACACTCGAATGTTGTTGTTATTTTTCCCCTCCTTGCTCCGAAGAGAAAGCAATGCAGCTGCTGATTGAGGGAGAACAGCATTTAGTAAGTTAAAACTGGAACTGACAAGTACTGCATTTTGGAGCAATTTTTTTGATCTCTTTTATTTTTGCTTCAGCAAAAGACGCAAGCAGGAAAAATGAAAGGACTATTTCTGACAAGAATGTGGAAAGTTCTGGCTGTTTTGGCGATGGCAACGCATCACGTCACCAGTAAGACATTGAAATATCAGATTTATGAGGAGCAGAAGGTTGGCACGGTTATTGCCCGTTTGAAAGACGATGTCGCGGATGTTTTGGCCAAACTTCCAAGCACAGTGTCGCTCCGCTTCAGAGCGATGCAAAGAGGGAGCTCGTCTTTCCTCACGGTGCGCGAGCAGGACGGAGAAATCAGTATCAGGACAAAGATTGACCGCGAGAAACTCTGCGAAAAGAATCTCAACTGTTCTATTCAATTCGACGTGCTGACGCTCCCCACTGAGCACCTCCAGCTGTTTCACGTGGAGGTGGAAGTGCTGGACATCAACGACAACGCACCCCAGTTCGCCCGCGCCGTCATCCCCATTGAGATCTCCGAGAGTGCAGCCGTGGGAGCGCGCATTCCCCTGGACAGCGCTACAGACCCAGACGTAGGGGAGAACTCACTGTACACGTATGCCTTAGAGCCCAACAACTTCTTCAAGATTGACATCCAGTCCAGGACCGACGGGGCCAAATATGCAGAGCTGGTAGTGCTGAGGGAACTGGACCGGGAGATGCGCTCCGGTTTTGAACTTCAATACACGGCCTCTGATAGGGGCGTTCCCCCCCGAACGGGTTCGACCCTCCTCAAAATCAGTGTTGCTGACTCAAATGATAACAGTCCAGTTTTTGACAAGTCATCATATGTAATAAATCTCCCCGAAAATTCACCTGTTGGCACTCTGCTCATTGACTTAAACGCAACTGACGCGGATGACGGCACTAACGCAAAAATAGTCTACTCATTCAGCAGTCACGTGTCCCCCAAAATAATGGAGACATTCAAAATTAACCCCGACAGCGGTCACCTGACACTGATCAGGCGCGTGGACTATGAGGTCGTTAACTCTTATGACATTGATGTCCAGGCGCAGGACATGGGTCCGAACTCCATGCCTGCCCACTGCAAGATTCTGGTCAAAGTGGTCGACGTGAACGACAATAAACCTGACATTAGCATCAATCTCATGTCCTCTCAGGGGAATGGAGACGCAGCTTACATATCCGAGGCTTCTCCTTTGGACACTTTCGTAGCTTTGGTGAGGGTGGAGGACTTAGACTCGGCCTTGAATGGAGAGGTAGAGTGTAAACTTCATGGTCAAGGATATTTCAAACTGCAAAAGACCTATGAGAACAACTACATGATTCTGACCAACGTGTCTTTGGACAGGGAGAAGAGGTCAGAGTTCAGTCTTACAGTGGTGGCCGAAGACCGGGGCACCCCTAGTCTCTCTACTGTCAAACATTTTACTGTGCATGTAACTGACGAAAATGACAACCCACCTCATTTTGAGAAGGGCCGATATGAGATCTCTATATCAGAGAACAATGCCCCTGGAGCATATCTGACCTCCATCTTGGCCACTGACCCTGATCTAGACAACAATGGACAGGTGAGCTACTCCATCTTGGAGAACTCTGTTCATGGGAGCCCCATTTCCACCTACGTCACCATTGACCCCTCTAATGGCGCCATCTATGCACTGCGTACCTTTGATCGTGAGGATGTGAGCCGCATCTCCTTTGTTGTGCAAGCCATCGATGCGGGGAAACCACCACTGCTCAGCAACGCCACAGTTACTCTGAACATTCTGGATGAGAACGATAACCCTCCAGTCATCGTTGTCCCTCAGCTGTGGAACTTCACTGCTGATGTACCTGTATCTAAGTTCACAGAGGCAGGACACTTAGTAACAGTGGTCAGGGTGACAGACCGTGACACAGAAGTCAATGCTGAGCTCATTTGCTCCATCATAAGTGGAAATGAAGAGGGCTTCTTCTTTATCGACCCAAGAACCTGTGAAATCTATGCCAATAACAGCCTGGAGAACTTCCCCCATGACCACGCTGAGCTGACAGTTATGGTTCGAGATAAGGGAAGGGTCAGCCTGAGCGCTAAAGCGGTGCTGAAAATCACCCTCTCTGAGAACATGGAGAATCATGTCCCAGTGATTGACCAGTGGGTGTCTGCCATCGATGCATCCCTGGTTATCATCATCTCCCTGGCGCTCATATGTGCTTTCCTCCTTGTAATCATGGTAGTGTTTGCTGCTCGCCGCACTCGTGAGAAGAAGGACACAAGAAACTCCTACAACTGTAGGGTGGCAGAATCAACCCACCAGCACCACCCAAAGAAGCCCTCCCGACAGATCCACAAAGGTGATATCACCCTGGTTCCCACGGTAAACGGCACCCTGCCAATCAGAGCTCACCACCGTTCACCTTCGGCCACACCCCCTATGGAGCGAGCTCAGATGGGGAGCAGGCAGAATCACCACAGCCGCCAATCACTAAACAGCCTAGTGACCATCTCGTCCAATCACATTCCAGAGAGCTTCGCCCTGGAACTGGCACATGCAACTCCACCAGTGGAGGTGAGCACACACACAGACAAACACACACACACACCAAGGAACTAATTATTCACAGAAACCTCACATGTGGTCCCTCAACCCCCTTCCAAATTTTCTCTCTCTCCCTCACACACACACACACACACACGAGCAAATTATTCTCAGAAATTTCAAATGTGGTCCCTCGACCCTTTTCCAAATTTTCTCTCTCTTTCTCTCTCTCTCTCTCTCTCACACACACACACACACACACACAGAGACACACACAGACATGCACACACACATACGCACACACTTACCACCAGCCTTTTCATCCTAACACAGCTGTCTCTGTTTGAGCAAATTAACTCATCTCCATGTGTGACAGTGACTTAATCAACACTGCCCTGTAGTTCAAACTGACTCTCATTAAAACTGTCGATGATTATAGATGTGTCTTTGTCTTTACCTTGTTTACACCCTGTCACCATTACCTACATAATAACCACAACTCACCTCTCAGTCATATGTCTCCATATTCATGTAGACGCCCCCCACCACCATCATAACCACCTCTTTTTTTGTTTGTTTTAAAGTCATCCATTTTGTCTCATCTGTTTTTAGCAGCCTCTTCATCATCCATTTTGTGTTTACTCATCCATTATTTTGTCTTCTGTGTTGTCTCTTTCTCTCTCTCTTTTTTATTTTCCCCCTCAATTATCCATCTGTTATTCATCCCCCCCTTTTTTTGTTTCTTTTGTTTGTTTTATTTTGTTTGTTTTGTTATTTTTCGATGTAGCAAGTCTCACAGCTTCTGTCCATGCTCCATCAGGGCCAGTACCAGCCCAGACCCAGTTTCCGTGGCAACAAATACTCCCGCAGCTACAGGTAATTTACCCCGATCCCTCTGCCACTCCCCCTTTCCCACCTCCCCTCAAAGATTATCCTTTGTTTACTTTTTAAACCACTTGTTTTTTCATTGTGTATTACATGTTCCAACAACCTGTTGTAAACTGTTGCCTGTCAGTTGGTCAGTTACATGGTGATAAATGTATTTTTTCATGTTCCAGTTGTTATCATGTTCCAGTGTCATCCAGTTCAAAAGTTTGCAACCCATTTGTCTGAATGTCAGAATAGTTTCCTTGGTGCCTCTTTTCTTCAAAAATATTGAAATCAGGTTGCAAAGTAGCCATCTATCTTTAATTTTTATCATAATATCCACTTATGATCTCCAGATTATAGATATATTGATGCCCCAAGGGGTTGTTGTGATAGATGTATTGAGAGGATCTATCTCTGCAGTGCAGGTAGGATTTATGGGCAGAGCCTTGTCTAGAGATTTGACAGATTCCACAAGCAGCCTCAGTTTTTTTATGATGGATTTATTTGTCATTAGTCTTCCCAAAGGACAGATTCTATCAGCCTGCCAAACAAAAGGCACTCAGCTTTGAATTTACAAGATGTGGTGCTTGCTTTATTGCTCTGCAGATACACTATCTCTGACTGAGTGATACCTATATGTTTTTCTGTAATCTGCCCAATCAGGTATGCATTACAAGACATGGACAAGTTCAGTCTGAAGGACAGTGGCCGTGGGGACAGCGAGGCGGGGGACAGTGATTGTGACATGGGTCGGGAGTCCCCCGTGGACAGGCTGCTGCTGGGGGAGGGCTTTTCTGACCTCATACACCTCGAAATGCACCATCGACTCCACCCAGGTGAGTTTTTTTGGTCATGTGACCCACCTTGTCTGACAGTCTCTCTCATTGTCACGACTGCACAGCTTCCCCTTCCCCTATTTTGCTCCTCACCGCGACTCGCCAAATTGGCTTCACTCAGCTGAGTCACATATCTAACAACCTCTATAGACGTAGCTCACACTCAACTATCACCTCAGCTTCAGAGCACAGTTCCACTTTAGCTCAATCTTATCTTGCAAAAGTTGTGATGTCATTCTTTCCAAAGAGTTTTGCCTCTTTTTTCTGTGCAACTTCAGCCCAACTGAAATGGCTGGAAACCATGTAATTCTTGATCTGATCTTTATCTTTCTGATTCGCAATTCTCAAATGAACTAGCCCCTGACCTCTCTTCCTACCACACCCTCTAATATACCTTCTGCCTGACAAATTTCAGCACCACGGACAGCATCAGGCCTAAGCCATTATTTGTCTGTCCACCTGCCTATACAACCACACCATTCACATTGTTGCCAACACAATCCCCATTGTACTCGGCCCCATTCTTCCACACAGCCCTCATTTCCACGCTCGTTATCACACTGAGAGAGGTTACGGTGTGTCTGGCTGTTTGTGTTACTGTCTCTGTGGTTTTGTGTGTACGTGTGTGTGTGTGTGCGTTATCTGCCCCTAAGTTAGAGTCGTGTCTGTAAAATCCTCCCTGGAGCGGAGATGAGTCGCCTGTCACTCATCGGTATGCATCTCAGTGTGCTGGGTTTTTTTTTTGCTTTTTTCTTTCCTTTTTCTTTTCTTTCCTTTTTTTCCCCCGGTGAGTGACAGTGGTGCGCTTTCATGTCTGAACTGAGGAGAATTCATAGTAATTGCTTTTAGAATGATGTTATTCTCTCTCTCTCTCCGTCTTAGTCTATCCCTCCCTCACTCTCTCCTGCACGACTAAGAGCTCCTCAGCAGCTCTCTCTCTCTTCTGTACCTGTTAATGTATTCTCTATCTTTACTGAGATGGATAAAGGGAGGGGTGGTGGACATGGACAGTCCCTCTGTTTCTCTTTTTTTACCCATTTTAGAAAGACTTGAAGGTATTACACTCCTCCTCCCTCCCCTTCACTTCCTCTATCTTTCATGCTAATATGAAAAAAGAGGAGGGGGAAGGAGATAATGGGCCGAGGGGGGGATTATCCCTGTTTCTCTTCAATAGATTTAATTTGTTTAGATTTTTCTATTTAGATGGGAGAATGTGGCTATTCATGCTAGATATGATAAAGGAACCAAACAAGCAAGCCTCTGCTGCATGGTGGGAGATGTGGGCACGCTTGGCAGAGCAGTCAAATATTACATTAACATCTGCCTGTAATGCCATTTGGGTGGGATCTTGCAGTTATTCATTTATTTATCTAGTTCCTGGGTTTGTTTTGGTACCTGGCACTACCTGGATATCCGTGCTGCAAGCTGTAAATATCACCAATCTGCTCCTCCGAGCAGGAATATGAAAAAATCAGGAAAGAACACTAACCACCACCAAGCTGAGCTGTGATTTAGACATTAATAAAAGAGGCACAGCCTTATGAAATATTAAATTGGTATTGTACATGGAGTATTCGTATGCTAACAGAACGAGGCATGGTTTTTCATACTCAGCAGCATCTCTGCCTTTTTTCATGCTAGAAAACAGGGCCTTGACCTTCTGCTGAACTGTGTATCTCTTTAAAGATAACACATCCCTCTTAACGTTATCCTCCTTACAGCAGTCTTATGGTTTGACTTGTTTGACTTGACATGTCCACTTAAGAATATTGAAATGTTTCATACCACAGCAACAAATATTTAATCTTATCCAGTGAAACCCTCTACTTTTGTTGAAGGAGTTCAACAAAGCAGAACAGTTTGCCTTGTTTTGTGTACATTATAAGTCATTAAGCAGTTTTCTGCAATTGGACATGTTCCTGACTCCTCCCATGTCTTTCTTATTTTATCTTAGCAATGAGACTGTGCACGGATGAATGTCGTGTCCTGGGACACTCTGACCAGTGCTGGATGCCCCCCCTCTCTTCACCCGCTTCCTCCGCTGACTACCGCAACAACATGTACATCCCTGGGGAGGAGTCCTCTCAGCAGCCCCAGCTCGACGACGACCAGTCCTCTGTTGACTCTGAGCGCCGCAAGAGCTTCTCCACTTTTGGCAAGGAGTTGGGGAATGAAGAGGCTGGGGCTGGGGGAGTTGTGGCCGGCGGAGGAAGCGATGCTTGTCCAGCTGGAGGAGGGGCTGGCTCCCTCCTCACAGAAATGAACTCTGTGTTCCAGCGGCTTCTCCCCCCTAATATGGACTCATACGCAGAGTGCACAGAAACAAGCCCACCCTCGTCCTCGTCAACCACTGAGAGAGGAAGTGGGCGCGGCGGCAACGTTGCCGGTAACCATAGTAACAATGCCTTTCCTCAGGACAACCGGAGAGGGTTGTTGCCAGGTGGGAAAGGTCCCGCTTACCCCCCAGGCGTGGCTGCATGGGCAGCCAATACTCACTATCTAAATCCTGGAAGTGGATCTGGGGGAACCAACAACGTTTCCCCCTCTTCTTCTTCTTCACCCTCCAGCTCCACCTCCACTTCTACCAATGGACAGCCCTCACACCTCAAATGGCTGCCAGCCATGGAGGAAATCCCAGAGAATTACGAGGAAGATGACTTTGATGCCGTCTTCCATCAGGGTTACCCAGTTGGAAAGCGCAGCGAAAGCCGCCACGAGGCTGGCATTGATGGTAGCGAGCTGGTCCATGAGATCAACAAACTGCTGCAGGATGTCAGACAGAGCTAGAGAGAAAAAGAGAGATGACACAACACCGTTTCATGTTTCACCACATTCTGGTTAATGCTTGTTCTCTGTGCCAACATATATAAACTTTATGATGACTGTTTCTTGTTCACTGTAATACTTGTCTTGTTGATTTTACCAAATATCCTCGTTTCTGCTCAGTGCTAAAAGACTCACAGAGAAAAGTAAAACACGGCACTGAAGTTGTGATTGAGGTGACGTAAAGGCATCAAAGCAAGCTCCTGAAGAACAGACTGCTCAGTTGTTATTACAGTCTCTCCGAAAGTTGCTTGAATGAGTGATTTCAAACAGAAATCCACCGACAGAAACTGCACCCTTTTTTCATTTGTAATGTTTGCAGCAGCGTGAACAGACTCCAGAGGGACAAACCACAGTTGTATGATCTAGTTTCTGAATTTACAAGTGTACAATATTGTACAGTGTCTGTGGAAAAAGGCAAACTCACTTGAATATTGTGCTATGTCTTCTGTTTTGTTATTATGGAATGTAACTGTACAATTTGAGCTTTGTATTTTAAAAAATACACTCTTTTTTACTTCTATATATTTATATGTGTCCATGTATGTTTGTACAGAAAAAGAAAACAAATGTCTATTTTTTATATTTGTCACTGCATGTCTTAATTTCACTTAATGTCTCTCTTTTCCTCTGCCCTTTTTATTTTATAAAATACAATTGTATTTAATTTTGTTATTGAATATGTGTATGTGTATTAAAAAAATAATCACATTCCAATGCAGTTCCATGTTGGAAGTTGGTTTTGTATGGTAACACTGTGACCATTGGACGATAAATAAAGTGGAAGGATTCATAAAAGCTACGTTTGAAAAGTGTTGTTTGGTGCTGAACTGCTCCCTCAGAGTTTTAATGACTTCCTTCATTCATTTTCATGTGTTTTTTTCACTTAGTGCACCCATTTGCCCCTCTGTCTCTTAGCACCCCCTAATGTCCAGCATCAGAACTGCAATATCCTCCGTATGCACAGCCAAAACCTGCTCTGTGCAGTCTAGACAGGCTCTCTTCGAGCCTCATTATGCAACAATTCACATGCATGACTCTGTTAATAAACACGCCATTAGCTATGAATTTATTCCCAAATGATCTCTTTACTGCATTTAGGCCTTAATTTAGTTTTAGAGTATGTATTCTCTGTCTCAGTTTCTCTCTCATCCATGACAGCATCACGTTTATGGTAAATATGCTTAACAAATGAACAGCATCTGATAATAGCTGCACATGATGAAAAATCAAAAGCATGATGTCGTACACCACAGCCATATGGACTTGTAATAGAATTAAATAGAAAGCGGGGGAGGAACCCCTCCCAGCTCCACCATTCACTATGTTGGTGATCATGAAAGCTTGACTTGGGAACGATGCACTCGTGAGCACAAGAGCAGATAAACGTTGCCCACACAGTCAAGGGAAATGTGTAACACTGAGTTTAAAGGAGGGAACATTCAGCAACTAAGACTAAATGAAGCAATTAACCTCATGAGACAGGGCTTTAGCAAGGTAAAGGTTAGAATTTGCATACACACACACACACACACACACAACACCTAAACAGACAAAACCATTCACAGGACCACACACACTCTCATAGACACTCATGAGAACATACTGTACAGTCTAAGTGCAGACTCATGTGCAAACTCTTATTAATGAGCTCATTTGTCTTCATCATTAAAGAGGCCAAGCCTCAATTAACAACAAGCACTGGCTTTTTGTGAGTGAAGCGTTATTATGGATCCCACTGCTTTTCTCAAAAAACCCCCCCAACCAACCCTGCCTCTGGTTGGTTTCCCCTAATATTCATATGCTAACCCGATTCAGATGAAACCACAATAAAATGTATGTTACTGTTTCACGTTAATTATGCAGGACTGTTAGTTATTAGTTTGATTCATGCATAGAGGCCATATTCTCTGGTTGCATACTTTTATTTTTCCTCCAGCCAGTTTACAAAAGAACTAGCCAGCGGCACTGATACAGCGGATTGTGAACAGTGGTTTCTGTGGTAAGCAGACCAACCTCCTCCAAAGTCGCAGCTGTGTCTCAGGGATACAAAAAACCAACATGTCCGCAGGGCAGGCCTGCACCTATGTAAACAGCTTAAAAAATCATCGAAAACAATGCTAAAGTTACTTAGCTTTGGCAAAAAGGGGTTGCCACAGCAGCAACCCTCTCTGCAGACACTCCCATCCTGGCCACACTTCAGCAACAAAGAGTGGCTCCAAAAAGGAGAGACCCCTAGAGGAGCAGCAGCAGGCCTGCGGGAGGGATGCGTGTTCACCGTGGAAACTGTAGCTCACAATCTGCTGTTTTAACAAAACTGCTGGCTGAATGTTGTATCACTGCGAGAAAAAGAGCTGCAATAATCCAACCTCTAAGCTTGACTCGCGCTTTTAAATAACGGTCACGTCC
>JAPZDT010000019.1:21330179-21342507 GCA_029814675.1 Acanthurus coeruleus | reverse complement strand
CACGCACACCTACTGTAATGGAGAGACGCACAAGGACACGGTCATGCATGAATGTACATAAGTGTATATCAAAAGAAAGACATATATATATTTCTAAGAAAAAACACATGCCTGCACATATGCCCACGTACACACAAACACACACAAGCACGCACACGCAGGCAAGGCACTTGTCATTACTCGCTCCGTCAAAGTAGATCATACAGGCATTAATTGAGAGTGCAATCATGCTCTGAGCCCACGGTTCAAAGGAGCTGATAATAAGCTGTGATAGGTCCAGCTGATGGAAAAAGTCAGGCAGCCTGCTGGCATGCGCAGGCACAGACTGGGTTTTTACGCTTGTGTGTGTGTGTATATGTGTGTGCGCCTCCCTGTGTGCGCATACATGCCTGTACTCCTGTGTTTCCCCCATTGTTGGAAAAACAGGAACATTTTCAAAGAGGATCTTGTTTAGTTTCATTTGAAATTAGGTTTATGATGGTTTTATTTAATGGTTTTGGGACGGTTAAATGGAATTTAATCAGTGTATTGTCCTCACTTTTAATATTTCGGTGTCGCAGCTTGATTCCATCTCTCCTTTTAAATATTTTCTGACATTCTTTCATAGGTCAAACTCTTTGTATTGTTAGGAAACATCAACTTTGCGCCTGAGTTTAGGCT
The DNA here is from genome assembly GCA_029814675.1 of Acanthurus coeruleus. Taxonomy (NCBI): domain Eukaryota; kingdom Metazoa; phylum Chordata; class Actinopteri; order Acanthuriformes; family Acanthuridae; genus Acanthurus; species Acanthurus coeruleus. The sequence continues at coordinate 21,341,847 of JAPZDT010000019.1, read as the reverse complement.
CAATGGACCACACAACACTAAACCTAAGCCACCCAAGCCACAAATCTGGCTTTGTAGCTGTTACCATAGCTCTATATATATATATCTGTGTGTGGGTGTGTGTGCCGGCTTGCATGTGTGTGTGTGTGAGAGCAGCCACTTTAGCCGCTAACTTGTCTTGTAGTCGGCTCTGTATTCCTGGCATTGCTGTGGTCGATAAGACAGTGGCATGCAATATTAATGCAGCCTTCTACTGTGGTTAGTAAGAGCCTCGGACAGCCTCCGCTACTGTTTCAGAGAGAACTGAGAACAAACAGTGAGCCTGGAACACAGAGGTGAGGACAAACCAAGAGATGAGAAAATAAACAGAGAAGGGAAAGTACAAGAGGGAGGGAAGGGAGTCTAAAAGAGGGAAAAAGGTGATAAAGTCGGGGGATAGAGGAAAAGATAAAAACAAAGCCAGTGGGTTGGAAAACTAAAGCAATAAAGGGGAAAGTGGCTGAAACACAGGAGAAACAGAGGGCAGACACAGGTCAAGAGAGGCAGAAAGCAGGAGTGGATGGAAAAGAGCGATAGGTAAAAGTAAAATGGGAGACATGAAAGCAGGGTAAGGAAATGAGAAGGGGAGGAAAGACTGATTCAGAGGATGAGTGGGTGAGAGTGGAGGTGGGGGGTGGAAATGAGAGAAAAAGCTAACAGCGAGATGAGATGGAGTGGTGGGGGTAAAAAGAGCTTAAAATAGTGAGAAAGTGGGAATGCGCTGGGAGAAGGGCTTAGAAAAGTGAGAGATTGTAAAAGCTGTTAAGGGAGAAGAATGACGAGGAAAAGTGTGACAATGAGCGATACTGAGGACAATTGAGCATGCAGAGGGAGAACATAATTACACATTTTAATATCAATACTGCAATAAATACTGTTCAAATGTGTGCACAAGCAGCGCACGTGAAGCAGCGAAGTCTGTTTTCCACTTATGTGTCGCTCCCAAATATGAGTGCACATGCTATTACTCACCCAGGCATAGCCTCTTTAGCCGTTGCCTGGCAACTTTGAAGCAATTAAAGGCGAGGGGCGCCTGCAGCCTGACAGAATATGAGTTTGGGGAAAATGCTTGCAGTTTACATGACTCTTTAATTGACAGCAAGGAGAACCCTGACCCAAATTTGCACAGTTTTTATATTGCACTTGGCTCTTAATATGGGATCCTCTGGAGAAAGTTTTCAGAAGTCAGTTCTTCTAAAGTGGACTGGATTTCTTAAGGGAATGTCTCAAGTCTTTTGGATGTCTCGCATTTGCTGTATAGCTGACTGTATATTGGCCTCTCTCTCTCTCTCTCTCTCTCTCTCTCTCTCTCTCTCTCTGGCTCACTTCCATGCTCTCTCTCCTGATGTATTCAGTAGAGGAACTCCAAAATTATTTAAGTGTCAATGGTCGGTAATTTATTCATGTTCTGTTGGTAGGTTAATGATTGCACACGAAAAGCGGAAAAAGAAAAGAGGCAACCTCATGCTCAAGTTCAGCGACATTTCCAAGAAACGGCACTTAAATTATGGCCTTTCAGCATGTAAATTCCCTTGGCTGTGAAGTTCACTGATTTCTCAGCAGTGCCTTTGATGGAAGTTCACATGTAGCATTTTGGTTTAGCTTTTCAGCGGAACCAGGGTGGCACTGTTATTTTGCAAACAGACGAGGTGATGGCGGGGCAGCCATGAATCTGCATATGAGTTATGCAGTTTCTGGTTAGGTTTTCTTCTTTGCTGTCTGCCAAAGTTGTTTTCAATGAGGGAGAGTTATGTGTGGAAAAATGCATAACTCAACCCCATTATGACTTGCTTTTAGCATCAAGTAACACTGAGTGAAGTACACTAGTGCTGCACTTCGTGATGCATTATCAACTCTCAAGTGGATGAATTGTGGCTTTAGCTGTATTCATAGCCATTTTCAAACTCAGTGTGGTTGTTAATTTGAGAGGAAAAAAAAAAAACAAATGCCAGAAAGAGAGAGTCCAGTCCAGTTTTTTTAAAAACCCTGAAATTCATATTCTTTGATTGTACAATATTTTTATTTTCTTATGGGAAAAAAAAGTGTTATTTTACCTTTGTATTCAGTACAAATGAAAACAAATAGAAGGTGTGATTGTGTTGACTATAATGGTATTCCCTATATTACATGAGCCTTTTTATTTTTCATTTATTCATTGGTCCACATTTGTTTTTGACATCAATACCCAATTGGACTAAAAACACAAACAAGCCAAAAAAAAGCCCAAATACAGTCTATTCTTGATATGAATTTGTGCGATTTCATGATTCGTTTAAAGAGATAACAAAAGAAAAAATTAATCGCCTACCTCATTTTGATGATTCACTTACAACCTCTTCATTCAATAGCTTTTCATTTTTCAAACCCCGCCACACGCATGCATGCACGCACACAACAGACACACATATTCACACACACACACAGACATAGCACAAATAAACACACACATACACACAAATATAGCCAGCCTTTATCTGTGGCTCTCAGAAGCTCACAAGTGTTTGGATTTCTGTTTTCCATTAGAGTCCTCACACTGTCAACACCGTATCTATCTACTCACACTGACACTTCAAACCAGCAGGGTCAACGACCATGAGGCGCTGCTTTGTGCCGCAGTAATGCCTCGGTCTCTCCATGTCTCACTTCCTATCTTTCGTTAATTTCCTTTACGACGTGTTTGCTCTGAACGTTCGTAGACGGTATCCTAGGATCTACACATCAGCTGGCCAGTGTTGCTGCTGTTTGATCATTTTCTCACATAGAATGTTCTTGGCAAGAAAACCCCCCAATGTGCTTGATCATAAGACGGATGATGAGGGGTTTTTGCATCAGTGAATGAAGCGTAGCCTAGGGGTGTTAGACTACATTTGAAGGGGAAACAGATTGGTTTATTCCAAAGGTTTTAAAATAATATACATTGATGTTGCAAAATTCTGCAGGCTGAGGTCTTGGCTTTCAGGCTGTTGATCAGAAATAGTACGATGGATAAGCACACTAACAAACTTTTAAATAGACGCTGCTGCACTGACTTTTAAAAAAAAACATCGCAGTTTTAGTGTTGTTTTATTCTGTAACTGTGCACAAACTTCAAACATTTCTTATGAGGAGCAAATAATGAGAAAAAACAAAACAAAAAAAATTAAAAATTTGCACTTCACACACAGAAGACAAGCAAAAAAAACCAAACAAAAAACACTGATTTTTATTATTTTCATAATCATTAAAGATTTTAAGCATAAAAATAATGTGAATCATGCACAACCTTGTTTCTGAACAAGACCAGCTGAACTAAACATCTATAGAAGACAATGCTGACCTATGGGTGTAAGCCCCAAATGGAGGACGCTGTGGAGGTTAGCTTATTGTCCTGTTAGCTAGTTAGCTTACCAGAGCTTGCTAGGTTGCTGTAAAATGCATATTCTGACTAGCTGTAGTTAGCTTGTGTAAACAGCAGCAGACATTATTCATAACTCTTTGCATCCACTTTAAGAAAGACTTTCAAACTGATTCTGATGTATGTAACAAGTGGGTTTGCAATGTTTTTTTCGAAAATAAAGATCCAGGATGTAAGACTTTCAAATAAGAAATGGTCATTTTACAACTCAAGGTTGCAGAATGATAGACAGTCATAGTTCCCCTATGCTCCGCAAAGCCAAAAATCAGGTGAACATATACATAATTAATAAGGTCATGGAAATGGAAGCTACTTTTCACATTTGAGTGCTGAGGAGAGGTTGAGACTCAGAGCCTTAGGAGAAAAGATGTCCTTTAGTGTGGTGGTACGGCAGCTGATACTTCCATTTCTCTATCCAGATGGCAACAAGGTGACCAGGCTGTGGCTGGGGTGGGTATTGTCTTTAATATCCTTTGGGCTCTGCACAGGCACCCCACCTCACAGATATCACAGCTGCTCAGTAAATGAGTACCAGTGATGTTCTGTACTGCTTCTGTTTAAGCACCAGAGTTTTGAGGAGGGGTATATGAATGCAGTCTATTCAGCTATGTTTTGGTGACATGTTGACTCTTTGGAATATACTGAGCATACAAATGGGGAGCAGAGAAGTTGATCATTCTGCAGGAGTGTTTTGAAAAGTTTCTATTGGTTTGACATGTTTTTCAAACTTGTCACTATAGATGACACATTTCACCATGCCTGAGGGCTGCATTTTATATGTTAAAAAAAGGAAATGAAAAGAAAAGAAATACTGTTTACATTTTTTTTATTTTTTTGCTTCCTCAAAGAGTGAAGAGAGCCAATAAAGAAATAAAGAGATATTAAAATTCTGGCCATCCTCAGACTGAAAACAGTTATCAGTGTATGTCTTTGACAGACACTTTATTACAGGGTAGTTATGATGTTACTTTGTAAAGACTTGTGTGCAAGTTCAGCCTGTAGATTGAAGCAAATCAAATGAGTTTTAATTATGCTTTTAAAAAGATTTTTTACAATAAAAAATGATAGCTGTATCATAAAACACTTATTTTTGGAATGGGGTTTTGTCTAACAGTCTGTCAAATGAGAAGAACACTTGGAAATGTGTTTTTTTTTCTTTAAATGTCAAATACAGGTAAGACTGCAATTTTTTACATCTCTTGTATGGGAAGGTTGTGTTTTAAGCTCAAATGATATCAAGACAGAGTCAGTGATGTAATTAGCTTACAGTAATGCACACAAGATTGTGCCTGCTTGTAGCACCTTGATTTCCACAGAATTAGAATCTGCATTCTGCCCTATTTTAGCACCCTGTTCACAAAAGAATTTGCACTAATTACATGCTGCCGCTAACACACCCATAAAGTTTGGCAGCTGAGCGTAATTTGCGCCTGTGATTGCAATTAGCCATGTGGCAAACCAGTGGCTTTGCGCCAAGATTACAGTAGACACGACAATAGCAAAGTCAGACTGAAAAAGAAACTAAAATGAGAACTTTAAGTTCTTACTGACATGCTGGAGAGACATGCATCCAAACTCCAGTTAAGACACATTCAGTTAAGTTAAGAACTCTCACTCTGAAAGAGAAATCCATATGTGAGAATCTACATCCCAGTGTCTAGGGCTTTCCTCTGTATGTCAGAACACAGACTGGTTCATAATGAAAACTGCAGAGAGCACAAAATTTTGCAGAAAGCGTCAATTTTGTTTGTTGCCCACAGTTGGCTGCGTGATGTTGCTGGCTCAAGCATCTCGCAGCAGCTGAAACTACAGGCTACATGTCTCCAAAATTAAAAGTAGGCTGTGCGCTTTTACGCACAGTGCTGCAGTTGCTTTATTAAGAGGGACCACAAGGATTTGATGGTGATTAATGTTCTGTATTCTACTGTATTCCTCACAGGTTGGCTGTTTAACAAGGATTCCAAGTTTATATGGTGAAATTGTTTGTAATTGGCTACCCTTATGAATGAATCTTGAGCTCCATTGGAACTATTTCATATCAAAATCTGATATTAGCTCTTGACCCACTTGATTCTGTGCTCAGACTGTAGACTTTGCCCATAATATCACTCAGTATCAATTCAATATCATTCAAAGCTCATGAGATTTGAAAAGAGAGAGAAGGAGAGAAATAGTGCCTCTTTAATACACAGGTCTCGATGGCAGTAAATACCACCACTGTAACACTGTAACTTAGCGCTGGTCCTTGTGAATTAGATTGGATTTGCAACAAGGCTTATTTGCATAGAAAGGAGGCAGGTTTGTGCCAATTTTTGGAACATTCCCTGATAAACACACATGCAAATGGGACAGGAGCATGCAGGATTCCCTCTGCTTGGTAGTACAGTTTGAGTGCAGTTCACATGCATTTTACCCTTTGCCCGTGCTCAATGGATTGCACATTATCATTTACTCTAATTCGCACAGGTTAAGCAGCTGCAAAAGCAGCACAATCCTTTTGTGAATTTGGTACATAGACTACAGAAAAATATGTTGATAAGTGTTTTAAAAACAGAAATAAAGATGTTTCATAAATTTATCCACTTTAATGGTGGCAGACTGACAGGACACTCATCAACACATATTTCTTTAATATTGCCTATAAAAAGAATTGTTGATTGGCAGCAACATAAGGTAAATGTTTGCCTAAGTAGCCATAGAGTTTGTGCTCTTAATAACTAAAAAGCAATTTAATGTTCTTTTATGATATTAAATTGTCAAAGTCTTTTGAATTTGCATTAACTGCCAGTCAAATTAGAGGGGCTGCCTTCACCCCAAACTGTAATTGGGGCATGATGTAAGGGCAAGTAAACCTGCAAAGACTGCTCTCATCTATTTGAATCAACAGTAACCTCTTGAACTTAAAGCTGCCCCCAGTTAAAGGGCTGTGCATTTAATAGTAAAACTATAGAATTTGGGTGTATGTCTGCTCCACTCTTAGTCATTGCCAACAGACATGCTTCCTGTCTGGCAGTGAACAGATTACTTCTACACTCAACACTTCAGCACTCTTGGCAAGCAGCCATTCTGTCAAATCTAGCTAGCTAATGAATGAACACGTCAATCACGCATTAAAAGCTGCGCCCAGAGAGTAGCAGCATTACATATGTGGACACCCTCCTGCATTGTGACATAGAATTGACAGACTGCTCACAATCACCCTTTGGCTCTATGAACAAAAGTTTTTTAATAAATCAAAGGAACAGTGCGAAAGTTACTGAGAACATTTCGAGGCCACCGACAGCACATCCCAGTGTGACTGTAAAATAAAGATGCTGAGAACCACACAAAGCAATGAGAGACAGAAGACATTTTCAGTCAAATCCCCTGACAGCCGATCTAATGAAGTACCTGCAGCCAGGATGGAAAGATCACATGTAATCTGAGGTACACAGACGAGGTGTTTGCTTATCAGTTTGGCTCTGTAGATCATTATTAAATGATCAAGGCCAGACACAATTAATATATTTTTTGGCACAATTAGTAATCTCTTGGCGCTCTCAGTGCAGCTTGATAGTTTTGTCTCCTGTGATCTGAAAGCTGAGCCATAGATATCAGGAGACATGTTGACATTTAACTATGAAGAATTATTGTTGTGTCATTGTAACTCTTGAGAGTCCTACTTCTTTTTCGTAGCTATGCAAGCAGTGTGGCTGTATTGCAATGTTACTCTGTCTATGGGTTTGTCAGTCTTCAGTCCAGAAAAATAGTCCAGACCGACAAATGTCAACAACTACTGAATAGATTGCCATCATATTTTGTCTGATAAATATGTTACCGAGGGGATGAACTGTTTGATTTTAGCTGCAGTGCCCCTGCAGGTTGGCACTTTTGGTTTTCAGTGAAATGCCTTAACAACTACTGAAATTGACTGACATGTCATCTACTGCATATATTCATGGTGCACAGGTGATTAAGCCTACTGACTTATATGATCTCCTTGCTTCCATCTAGCAGCAGGTCAAGGTGTTTTCTCTCCCAATGGAATATCTCAGCACTAATTCAAAATTTAGTGCCTATTGCAGCATCTTTGTGTTCAGACAATTTATCTGTATGACTCTTGTGATCCACTGACTTTTCCTAAGGTCTCGCAGAGCTTCTAGCACAGATTTTGACTCTTAAGGCTATTTCATGCTTGTTGCATCCATATAGCTGCAGGGATTTGTGTGACATAAAATTTTTGTCATCTGCCATGTCCACTTTGACCTTGTGTACACCTTCCAAAAATTGTAACCATGTAGACTATACAGGCACTATAAAAGTGAACTGAATGTTTACACATTTTTTGTTTCCCATCCTCTATCATTTTCTTGTTAAGTCTTTTTTTAATTTCTTATCTTAATTTTTTTAACTTTTTCTTGTTATTCAGCCAAATACAACAACAAAGGAGCTCTTCTTGCTGTCATAAAGTTCATAGACTGCTGTCACCATGCAGATCTACAATCCACAGTGCTTGTCCATTTTTAAGTGTTAAAAGCTGCAGTCTTATAAAGCAGCATTCATCTGTAATTGGATGTGTTCCATATAAATGAATTGCATGTTTGTATTAATAAGAAATAAGAAAATGTCAGATATGTTACATGAGTTGCATTAGTACAAGACTAAAATCAGGCTCATGTCCACCTGTATTAGCATTTAGGGAAAAACACTGTGTGATCATCACTCCAAAGTGTAAAGTTGTAAACTCTAGGGTTGAAATGGACACAATGGGGCATGCATATAAAAGTGATTTAAGCACCACTTTACACAAGCAGAATGTCTAAATCAGACCCCGTGGTACTGAGAATTTATATTTGGTAATCAATAGGCTACATTATATGATTTGTACATTTCCCCACCTAAAATTATGATGTGTATGTGTGTTTTGTGTGTGTTAATGTGTCAGATTCTGCCTATGGAGAGAGAGGCAATAATCTTCTAATCCCCCTTCCCTCCCTCTCTTTTCCCTATTTCTTTATGCACCATGCAAGCATACACACAGAGCTTGGTTTGTCTTCTTTTACTTTAAACAAATCTGTAACAAAGTAAAGAGAGCTTTTTGAATATCGCACTTACTGTATTGCTCCACTGAGCTGTCAGCTTTACAGGGGGAATTTGCATCCAACTTTTAATGAATTCTTCCAAATGCAATATATCCACTGTTCAAAATACTTTGTGTCACATATTTTAGACTTCCTTCTCTTACCCTATCTGAGAACTTGCTTGTTGAGTTTTGATATGATGTAATATTAAAATCATAGGTCAGTGACACATCTTATTAATTCCTCTTTGCCTTAAATGAACTTTAGCAGTTGCCTAAGCTTTTATTTTTTGTTAAATCCTTTTTGCCATTTAAATTTTTTGTCCCTTTTCTTGAGCGTGCAGCATTGAGTCCTCTGTTCCATTAACCCTGTACCTTGTGCTTGTGAGGGTCCGATACCAAGATCCAGTTCCAACACCACACTGGTTCCTATATGTCCACTATTTACAAGACAGTATGCTTATTCTGGTGCCTCATTCCAGTTCCATTACATCCCTGAGTGGTCAACTTCTGCCCTCTAGTGCATCAGAAAAGAGCGCATGTGCCTTTAATAACAGCATAACAGCAACAGCATTAAGTTCGCAGCAGGCCAGCAGGCAGGAGGAAGCTTTTAAATATTGTTAGTATGCTAGTAACTAAGCTCTCTTAAAAACTGCTAAAATACCAAAAGCTAAATGGTCTAAAGTGTGGCTGCATTTCACATGAAAGGATTCAAACACTGCTACATGCAACAAGTGTTTAAAAGTAATCGCCTGTAAAGGTGGGACCAAGTCAAACTCAATAAAGCATCTGGAGTTGCACATTGTAAACCACATAATGTATGTATAAAACATCATTATAGTCCAGTAAAGACATAAAAGTGGCAACAACTATTCTCTTTTTAGATTGCAGGATTTGATTCTGATATAAAACCCAGTTTCATTTTTAATTTTTTACCAGCTGCTGAATATGAGGAAAGAGTTAGAAGTAGTTAGAAACAGGTTTTCTTTGTGCCCAGATAAGTGAGGGTTGAAGGTGGGTGGTTTAAATTTTACATTTGAAAACAGCAAGACTTTTTTCAGCTTTAAAAGCAAGTTTTAGATTAAAACAAAGAAAAAAAATGTTGAACAGCTGTAAAAGCAAGTTGTTACTACCTGGTTTAGGGTGGGTGCTGAGCAGTACACTACAGTGTTGTCAACATAAAGATGAAGTTTTGCATTAGACACATTTTGATCAATGTTATTGATATAAAAAATGAAAAGGAGTGGCTCCAGGACTGACCCCTGAGGCATGCCTTTTGTTACTTTGAGTGGCTAGAAGTGCAGTTCTCTGCCTGCACACACTGTGTTCAGTCTGAAAGGCAGTAATCAAACCAATTGACAGTTTCTTCAGAGACTCCTGCTCTTGATAGTCTTTGCTTGAGAACTGTGTGGTCCACTATGTCAATTGCTTTAGAAAGGTCAATAAAATGGGCTGCACCATGCTGTAAATTGTCTATGCATTCAATAAAATCATTAAAAACTGTTAGAGCTGCTGATGTTGTACTATGCCTTTTTCCAAAACAAGATTGGAAGTCAGACACAATGGATTCCAGAACCTTGGCAAGGACAGATAGTTTTGAGATGGGCCTGAGGTTATTTAAAAATGTGGGGCTGCTACCTTTGAACAGGGAAAAATTCACCTGTTCACCCATCTCATAAATTGACTGTCAACCAGGGCTCCATTTTTCAGTGGATCTAAAATGGCTGAACCTAATCAATGTTCTCATTGCCCCTGGTTACGAGACTATTCTGCTTAATTCTAGTCTACCTCCTGCTGTTGATGATAATGTCATTGTAAGACCTTAGTACAAGTGGTAATAAGCTACTGGTAAGAAGGTCAAGCTTGTGACAATGTGACAATGCATAATATTTTTTCTTAGCTTGAAAGTTGTTGTTCGTTGTTGCTAATACAATCAGAAATTCACCATCACTTTCTTTCTGGTTTGTCTGCTCCAACCTCGTCTTTGTTCTTTTTCTCTGCTCTCTTTCTCCACGTTCTCCCCTCATCTTCTGAACTCTGCAATCACATACACCACACACATTTTGTATGAAGTTGTAAGTGACATATAAAGTAGTAAAAATAAAACAAACACAAAATTTTAGACCTAAACAAATGTAAGAGGGGCTTGAGATTCCACATTTGACTACATTATATAAATCTGCTGCTTATATAAAAGCATTGTTTTTTGTATTGCCCACTGCATTGAATGTGGGCAAAACAGTAGCTGACTCAACATTTTAATTATCTGGTCTTGACAATCTGCCCATTTTCTCACCTGATCACCTCGCTCTCTTCTTCACTACCTCTCTCCGTTTATTTGTTGTCAACCAAAAGGCAAATATTGCTCAAGACAGCATTGATAAAAAGAGATGGAGGTGAATCCTTGTTAATTTTTGTCACGTCTTCCTGAAAGAATATTGAGTTATTATGGCTGAAGGAATGAGATTAACCCCATTGTCTTACCTGAATCTGGTTGTTTTGGTAAGAAAATAATCTGTACATCTTTCACTGAAAAAAAAGACATTTCTTTAGGGTTACAAAATTGAGGCTTTGCTCAAGCGTAGCGGACATTTTTGCCTCCTCTGCAAGTTCATGCTGCGTGTCAAACTAAACAGAGAAAGATGTGTAACGTGCTAATGCTTCAATTCACAATCTATAAATATTCTGTAAATATGCCAGAAGACCCAATTATATCAGAATAACAATGGTGAATAAGCAACAAAGATACTTTGAACCCAAGTATCTCAATTAGCAGGAGGAACAGTCGCTGGAAAGTGTTTGATGCAAGCATACAAGCTCAAAGAGCAAGCATTTACCTTTATTTAGTTATCAAGCTAACAAACATCATCTAACGTGTTAAACTGCTGATGCTACTCACCTAGTTAACTTGTGTCTATGCAGCTCACCGTGGAGTCTCTACTGCATTATTGTAAGATACAGTTGTCCTACTTTCTCTCCTCTTTCTGTGTTCAGACAGAGCGAGGTGAAGTTCCTCAAGCTGATTAGAGCTTGTTCTGTCACTGTAAGTGCAATAAAAGCTGCCCAACAGGAGCAACTCATTAATGTAATCCATTCTAAACCAAAGATGGGCAGAAATTCAGGCCAAAATATCAGTATTTTTATTAAGAGCCAAACATGATCACTAATGGGCCTTGTCTACAGAGCTCACAAGTGTC
>JAPZDT010000019.1:20288797-20299778 GCA_029814675.1 Acanthurus coeruleus | reverse complement strand
GGCTATGTAGGACAAAACCAGGGCTCATACTCTGGATATAGCAATTATTGATCATCACATCCTGTACAGCCGTTCTCACCTCACAGTGCCATTTTTGGACTGACTGCCGCCCCTTGATTTACAGTCCTGGGATACCACTTCTGGAACTGGAGCGAAAAAATGCTTGTGTTGTCACTGAAACTAGACTTTGGTCATTTCTGGTTTTCTTTTGTTTTGACATCACTTCATTTGAGTTTTTGCACATCCGATAAAAAACAACTGTAGATGAAAGATACAGTCTTATCTTTTAATTTAAGTCTGTTTTCTTTTAGCTTTATCAGGTCCATGTTGACATGAGGGTCTGTCAATATACCTGGTTTGTCCTAAGTCTTTTTTTAATTTAATCTATTGTTACTGTTCTGTATTAGTATGTGATTGTTTTCATTTTAAGCTGCTTGTAGCTATAAACTGAAGATTTATGTCAGAAAAAGCTCTAACTTTTCTTTTAAATAAATGACTTATTTTGGAGCAAAGTTTCTGTCAGTGTGCAGCATTGCACGAATGTGTAAATACATGATCTTTTCAGTCATTGTGGATTACATCATGTCTTAAAGCTGTGAAAATACAAACAGCTTCAGCTGTTAAAAATAGTTAAGTAATTCTTCACATCAGTGTAACAGGCTGCGATGACACCATGTATGAGTGCTGCTTGTGGCTTCTGCAGTGCTCAGCCATGTACTACACTCACATTATCACCATTGTCTGTATATGCAGCTATGTGTCAAACAAAGATGAGATGAAGCCTCATTGATGCCTTTCACTGCAGTTACAGAGGTACTCAATGGTTTGCAAGCACTCAAATACTAATATATGATAAATAGAGAATACAGACTAGGTTATAAACTAAGCTATAATAGAAATGGTTAAATGCAGTAATTATTTTATGGCACTGCAAACTGCTGCTGACTTCAACAGAAAATTATACTGTCTGATTTGTATTTCTAGATGTGGAACATACAAATTAAACCAGATTTCCTTAAACATGCAAACTAATAAGAATATGAAGAATCACTTTATTATAGACCACACACCACATAATTAACATTTCACCTCTGTAACTGTAAAAAATATACAGAGGGAAGTGATTACAATGGAAGCAACAGAGACTGGGATTGCTGAAACTAAATTTTACTCCCTATTGTAAGTATGTCAAAAACACTTAATTTCCCATCATTCTACTGGCTGGCTTCTTTCATTTGAGTTTCCTGTTTATTGAGCCCATCTTTCAAACTTTGGACCCCACGGTTAACTACAAAAATTTCTAAGTGAAAGTTAAAAGTCCCAGGTCTGTTTCTGATAACTCTGACAATGTCACAGGGCTTTTTTTGTTTGTTTGTTTGTTTTACATTAAAAATTCCTTCAGAGCAACAGAGGATGTCATTCAACTAATTTTACCAGCTACATAGTTTTCCTTTAGATAAGATAACTAAACTTCATGTGTTTAAAATGGGGAAAGAAGGACAGACTGCCCCTGAAATCAGGCTTGCATTGTGAGCAGTATAAGAAGTGTATATCTGTCATTATCTGCACTCCTAAAGTTGCTCTTTTCTGCTAAAAACCAAATGATCACGTGATTTAGGGTTGCATCTACAAATTCATTTTGCTTGTGTAATGCACTGTTTATAATGACAATGACTCTTCTAACTGTTCAGCAGGCAGCAGTTAAAGGTGAGAGAAATTAATAAGTGAGAAGAACATGTTGAGTCCTTTTTACAGTTAAGGTGACCAAGCAAGTGTGAATATCTGAAAAAAAAAAGATTGTGGGACTCAAGTTCTTCTCTGAGACTAAACAATTTAGCCATGCCTTTAACATTAACTGTCCCTAAAGTTGGTTGATAAACCACTGAATTAAACTCAGTAGGCAACAATTCTTATTCCCAAATTGTCTAAAAAAGGAGTAGGCACATAGAGGAGATGAGAAATACATAAAGAAGGGAGACAGTGATTAACTTGGAAGTGGAAAAAATGAAGTCTGAACACCAGCTATAATAACCGTTTCAGATCACATGGGGCCTAGATGACCCTCCAGTCCCAAGACTGAGTCAGGATGTGAGCAATGATCATGCCCCTGCGGCGTGTCCCAGGGCTGCTCCTCCTGCAGCCTGTCCTCCAGGAATGCTGATAAAAGGCGGACAGGAAGATTGATGGGAGGATGGAAAATTTCCTGTCAGGTCATCTTGAGCACACCTCACCGGCTATCAGCTGTGAGTGCTTTTTTATCTCTGAGCTCTGAAATTATCTGTCTATTCTAACACCTTCTGTTGACAAGTTGTTTTCTTGTCGACCTGCTTTGTTTTCTCTCTAATGGAGGAGGAGTGAGACTTTGCATATTGCTTGACTTCTATGGTGTGTCTTCTGAGGCTGATGAAGGTCATTTGATCTGTGTTTCTTAAATAGCAGAGTTGCAGAGATGCAGTTATATGTTCTGATAGGTATGAACTAGTCACCTGTGACCCTCTCAACCACACAGACATGGCTGCTTTAATTAGCTTCTATTAGCTCCAGCTGGGTCATGTCAGCTTTATTTTACAGCCAATCACAAGTCACCTTTAGGCATAAAAAAGGAAGAGATCATGTTGTTGTTCAGTGTGGTGGGAGGGAGAGAGGAAGCATAGGCTCACAGGCGACACAGCAGTTGCGGTTTGTTGCTTTTGCTTCATGTTCCTCTTCTGCTGTCTTTGCTAAAGCGTTGGTTACTTTCATTATTGCTCACAAGGTGCGTTGTTTCTTCATTTGTGTTGTTCTGCTTTTAACTGAAGATCTGGTTGTTGTTTTTTCTTAAATTCTCTTAAAAGATGGCTTTTACACTGGTATCCATCTTAATGACTGCCATCCCTGTGGCCTATTGCTATCCTGCTGCCTTTGAAAACCTGGAGGGAATGAGCCGTAAGTAACACTTCAGCATGGGGTTTCATGATCTCTTGTAAACAACCCGTGCCATGACTCCGTTTTTTAAAAAATTCTTATTCTTACAGAAAACAGAACCTCCATTAAGTTCCTGGCCGTAGGAGACTGGGGTGGAGTGCCTTATCCCCCCTATATCACCGCTGTGCAGAAGGCTACAGCTCAAGAAATGAGCAAGGTAGCAGATCACATGGGAGCTGACTTTGTTCTGGCCCTTGGTGATAACTTTTACTACAGAGGTGTGGACAGTGTAGATTCTCCTCGCTTTAAGGTCAGTTTAGTGAATGATATGAAAATTTAAATAAACCTGATGTTTAAGTAAATTTGAGGGTTAAAAACTGTGGTTTTCCCCCGTATCTTCTCTCAGGATACTTTTGAGTCAGTGTACACTGCAAAGTCTCTGAAAATCCCCTGGTATGTGCTTGCTGGGAATCATGACCACGCAGGAAATGTCAAAGCCCAGATCGAGTACAGCCAGAAATCTGACAGATGGTACGAAGAAACTAAATGCTAACTAACTTGGTTTAATAGTCTTAAATTGTTAAAGAAGCAGTTCAAAGTGTGGCTACTTTGCTCTTTGTGTTCTCAGGAAATTCCCCTCTTACTACTATGAGCTGAACTTCCACATCCCAAACACAGGGAAGACCTTGACTATTATCATGCTCGACACCATAATGCTGTGCGGTAACTCTGACGATTTTGTTGATGAGAAGCCCAGGGGCCCCTTGCATGCAGTGGATGCCAACCGTCAGCTGACCTGGCTGCAGGAAAGACTGGCTCGGTCCAAGGCAGACTTCCTGTTGGTGGCTGGTCACTACCCTGTGTGGTCTGTGTCCGAACACGGACCAACAGAGTGCCTTCTGCAGAGGCTTCGTCCTCTGCTCAATAAGTACAAGGCCACTGCCTACCTCTGTGGTCATGACCACAATCTGCAGGTGGGTTCATGCAAAATGTACAAAACAATATATTAATCTGCCAAGTTGCTTAAATCCCCTTTTTTTTTGTCTTTGTCCCCTACAGTACATCGAAGAGTCTGATGTGGGCTATGTGGTAAGTGGTGCCGGAAACTTTCTGGATCCTGACGTGCGTCACTGGAAACATGTTCCCAAAGGTACTGTGAAGTTCTTCACTGGCCAAGCTTCAACGCTGGGAGGCTTTGTTCATGCAGAAGTCACAAAGAACAAGATGATCGTGACTTTCTTCCAGGCTAAAGGCACCTCTCTCTATCGCACGGTCCTCTCCCAAAGGAACTTCGAGTAGACGAGCTAACCACAGGAACAATCTAGTTGTCATTACATACACTTATTAGTCTCTAGTGTTAGTTTGAGATCAAGGCATACTCTGCTAATCCTGTGTTTTTAAACTTTGGCATTAATATTTCAAAGCAATTGTTTTTAAAGAGAATCAACTAGTTTTACATGTAAATTCATTGTATGATAAAAGAATAAATATGGTTTGTAAAGTACATGCCTTGTTTTGTTGCAGTCTTGTGACTTGCTTCACTGTTGTACCACAGACTTGAGCCTCAAGTATTTAAACCCTGGTTTATAAAGATGCTTGCAGAGCATGTGTCATTTGCAAACATTTAAAAACAAAAACTCTGACTGAAAAAAGTGACAGAGGAAGTGGTTTTTGTTTGGAAGCTTGAAACTAGGGATGAATTCGGAGCCTTATCTCGTGAGAAACATTTTGCTAAATGCATGCACCCTTGCCAAGTGTGGTTACGCGTGTCCCAAGTGACTGCAGCCTACTTTTTGAACAGTAATGAACCCCTACAGGCTGCTGTAATTTAAGTTTCACTGTAACCAAAAGTTGCCTTCACTTTTTTTTTTTTTCCAAAAGACTATAGGCTGGTCTGATTTTGCACTCAATTTAATGATTCTAAACGCCTCAATGCTGCATGTGCATTCATGACTCTTCACAAACAAAACCCAACTGGAGCCCCAAAGAGCACAGAATTAGATGTGGAGATGCATTTAGACCGAGTTTGCGCAAAAGTGTTTGCGTAGGGATTTTCGTGGTTTGTCTGCCAGTATTGATGACTGGACAAACACAGTGGTTTGTCTGTTCTGATCTTGGTCACATGACTGTTTAATAAGCATACCATGAATGTGTAGTTATGCACATCTAAACCATTAAAATTCTTGAGGCCTGTATATTTTCCTCAACCTTACTTTCTAATTCTGTAGTTATACGGTTTGAGAAAAATGTTTTGCTTTGTACAAAATCTGTCAGAAGCTAATCACTAATGTGGCTTTGACATTTCTGCCCTGGATTACTTAAATGGATCCTACGCTGACCTCAGCAACAAGCCCTTTACAAAATTACACGTTTGTTTGATTTGCATGCAAAGCAGTGAAAACCATGATGCAGAAAGACACATTGATAAATTTTGGAATAAATTTAAATCCTATCATGTAGCACTTAAATGCAAGCAACACATTATTTGTATGTGTAAAATTGGAGGCCCACATGCAGGGTTCAGACACTGACGTGTTTAGCTGCTGCTAAAGGACAGAAGAGGTCAGGACCTCCACAGTCAAAGCTTTTTTGTCTGAACACAGAACCACCTGGCCTGCCAGCAGAGGATTAGGCTCATTGATGGCAGGCTGGCAGTGGCTGCAACAGGGATAAACTCAGCCAGCCAATGACAATTAACCTGGGAGAGAAGCGGAGACCCAGAGCAGATGGGTCCCTGTTATTTCTGTGTCTGCCTGCTGACATACTGTTGCTTAACATTACTGCCTTGCACCATACTTACACCATACTGTCTGTATGGTCTAAGCAGTTTTCTGTAGTCTTATCACTTTATTCAGTATAGAGAAAATAAATGTATGTATATTCTATATAATAATATTATCCCCAAACAGGCCAGGGCCTGCTGTAATGTCTTAATGTATAATGTACTGAAATGCTATAGATATTTTTTTTACCTTGTGTCTTTCTTTTCTTAACCACCATTAGCTATTAAAGGGTTACTGACTTCAGTGTGTTTAATTATTAATTAGGATGAGTTACAGTGTGCTAGTGTCATGCATCATCAGAGGAAGCAGGACTGACAGAACTGCATTAGTGCCAATGAGAAATTGGCTGAGGATAAGCTGTCACCTGAGGATAAAGGACAGGTAAGAATCACTTAACCCTAACTGACGTAAACACACTGCAGGGCCAAAAAAAACCCTCATCTGGACGCATGCAGGACTGCCTGATGACTGGACCCTGTAGTGATTTTGTGTGTTGATCTCTCACCTGCAGGAGTCCTCAGTTGGTGTCCCAGTGGGTTTATAGGATGTACTGAATTAATTATTGATTTCGTAAATTGTTACTTCACTTTCTGCAGTTTTAGATATGAACTGAGATTATGAAATAATGTGGCATTTAGGAGTCAGTATTTTCAGTCATGAAACTTCAGAGCAACACAAGAAACCCAATAAAGGCTAAATTACTGCATCTATACCCAAGTTTCAGAAACTCAGGTCAAAATAGCACAAACAGGGCCAAACTTTCTTGACAAAGAAGAAGCTGACATGTTGAAACTAAGCCAGAGAAATATAATGAACAAGCTGCAAAACAGTTTACTGATGCTGACATTCTTATCTGTATGTAACCAAATGGATGCCAAGTTGCTACAGTAGCAGTGTGTGCAAAAGTTTTTTAGGTACTTAAAATTTTAAGCCTATTTTGGTCTGTAAACGTTGTCTACCCTCTGAAACGTTCTGCTATTTATGTCAAACTCCTTTAATCCTGCTGATGCACTTACTCAGCACATCTTAACAAGTTTGTGACCACTCTTTGTGCAATTTTTTTTAGCAGCCCAACTCCCAGTCTCCCATTTTCCCACCTGCCGCCAAATGTCCACAGTTGCACCGCAGTAATCCTGTTACATGTTCCACAGCTTATCCTAAAATGTCTCTTCACACGTGAGCGTGTTAAGATCCCACAGGCAGTTTGACTTGTGGAGTCAAAATTCAAATAAAACAGTGTAGGAAATGCTCAGGTACATCCTAAGCTTCACTTTGACCTCATTCATAATACAAAATGCATGTACAGGATCATCACCTACACTTCTCAATATAACCTCCTGCCACACTGAATTTAGTGCAAGCATGGTTGGGCTGATGCCTTCAATAACGCAGAAAAAATAAACTTTTGAACCTGAGTTCAATTAGCACAGAGCAAAGTCCACCAACACAAATACCCAGGCTCAGAACTACCTTAGAAGAGGGGGTTTCGAACCTGCTGGTATACCACCTCCACGCAGTCTGACCTCCTTTAAGCTTTAATTGGCTCCCTTTTAAGCCTTAACCCCACTGTGCCAATTAGAGAGCTCCTATGCCACCAGTGCTTCTCAAGCAGCGTCAGTGTTGAGTTAGGGAGCGCTAGGATCTCCTATGAGTAGGAGGCCTGAGGAAATAGGATTAGCAAACCTTATGTCTATTCTCAAGTCAGAACTGAAAAAAGCATTTTTAAAAAGTTTAATTGAAACTTCAATTGCAATTGTTGACTTCCTAAAGTAATAGTGCAGGTGCCGATTTATTTGAAAGGCGCATATTTTACCAGGGAATAAAATAAGTAGCTAATTGTGAAATGTAGGGAAGCAGAACAAGAAATCTAATGCAATAATGCTATGAAAAGAGATAAACTTTACTTTTGATTGATAGGAGAAGTGAAGAGGTGAGACTCTTCAAAAATGTGTCATTGGTATTGAAGCCCTAAATACTGGGTTTCAACAGTTAAATTTTAAATTAAGGTCAAAAATTAAATTGACCGATAACATAAGCAAACAAGCTCACAACCAGATTCTGATTCAAACATCCTTAAACATTGCTAAATCCTGACTGGGTAATGGAGGAATGTGACTCACATTTCCCAGCCACTCCTGAGCAGAATGAAAATCACAGAAAAAGCTAAATTCAGACATCTGTCATGTAAAATAACCAACTGTTTCAAATCTGGTGGAGAATTGTACTTGAAGTAAAGAATCTGATGGAGAAAATATATTTTTAGTGTCCTTGAAGTTGTTATTGTTTGTTTAAGTAAAAGTAAGTGGATTGCAACATCCATCTCAAAGTTTTAGTAAATCTTAAGATAGCTTTTCAACTGGATGTCATTTCTTAAAATGCTACTAGATCTTTTGGAGTGGAAACTGGTTATCTAGTCTTGTAACTCTGCACCAGTTCTTTGCTAAACCTTTTGCTCAATATTTCGAGAAATTAGTCGAAAAAAGTCTTTTTTTTTCTTTTATCAATTGTGACCTTAGCTGTCAGTACTCTCCTCCACTTGCTCCACCTGTCTTTTGAACTCACATCCTGCAGGTTGTTGCAAGCATCAAATTCAAAAGCCTGGATGTCTCTGTCATGCACTGTGGCTGACTCCTCCTTCAGTCTCACTATGTGATACAGCATCACTGGCATGGAGACCCTTGCCCAGGCAGCCGGTGCTGTCATGCAAGCATGCAGCATCTCACGCACACAGGTCAATCTTGCTTTGAACTGTTACCAGACCCATTCTGCTGCACTTCGCTCTCCTTTCCCCTTTCATCACTGACTCCATACTTCCACTCTTAGTCCTCTCTGGACCCTGGATGCAGTGAATCCTGTCTTACAACCAGAATAACAATTTAAGTTTTAAAGTTTATCCACTGAGATTGAACTGCTGCTGTCTGATTATCTAATTCCACTGCTCAAAAGTAATAAAAGGATGCTGTATTAAAGGCTAAGCTGCTCATCTAATCTTCTCTCCCTAATCTCCATCCCTCACTGAATACGGGCACTGTGGGTTTCACAGATGGAATGAGCAATGTTTATTCATATAGAGTTCTCAAAAATGTTTGAATAAAAAAAGACAATGTTAATACGTAAATGTAAACAAAACATAAACATTGAAATTATCACCTTTTAATTGTGGATGCAGGTAAAGAAGAAATGAGAAACAAATTAATGTGCTGATTGTTGGCAAATGTTTGTCTGTGTGTTTGTGTATGTGGGAGGGGGTGTTTGTGATGCAACAGCCTTCATGTGCTTTTAATATCCTAGGATTTTTGCATCTCAGCCAATATCCTGCTTAAAATCGACCCACAAATCTGTGTTTTTGAGTTGTATAATGCCAACAAGCAAAAACAGAGAGCTGCACGCCTTCTGCAGGAAACACACAGTATCACATTTTGACAGATGTGACTCCATAAACCGTTATTAAAACCATGATATTGTACCTTGTCACACTTGCGTAATGTAAATTTACCTTTTTTATAACATTTATTACAAATACTCAAACTCTTACTAAGTAGGATTTTATTGCTGGATTTTTTAAAGTTAATTATTTAATGAAATAAATTTGTGAAAATGATCTCCATTTCTGAGGCAGTTTTTTTTTTTATGGTATTACTCTGGAGCACACTGTGCCTACCTTCAAAAGGTATCACAAGGTCAACCTAAAGCAGTCACCTCCACTAATTGAATTAACTTCACCCTATTAGTGAGTTAGGCCGATCCTCCTAAGGACCAGAAATATATTTAGCATCAGAATAAGACACAAGTGTTAGCAAATGTTATCTTGGCATAGTGTTCACCTTTATTTGACGTCAGAACTCATCATAAACTCTGGGCTGTCCAGAATAATGTGCAGAATCAGCGAACCTCAAAGACATGACTTTGACCTCATTTGTCATTTACTGAAGTTCAAAGACACGACCCTGTTCATGGTCAAACATGAACTACTGGTAGTTTTACATTTGGATTATTTTATGTTGAAAATGGTCACAAAATCCTGATAACTAAACTCTGGTAGTTAAAGTAGGTAAAGGATGCTATTAGAAACAAATGTAACAGGATGGACTGATGACTAAGTCTGGCAGGAGAAGGTGAAACTTATAGATGCTAACTTGGCACAAATTTGCAGGAAAATTACAAGGCTGTCCCTCTGATAACCCTTTTTCACCACAGTGAAAACAGTTGCACTCTGGTTTGCACACCTTATTTTTACTAGTTCAGAGCCTTCTGACCAAAATTAAATTGGTTCTGCACTCAAAAAGTTGGTGTCAGGCTAGAAGCAAAAGCACAGCAGGTTCTCCTTGACCTGCAGTTGAACCCAACGTGGGTATGTCACATGGCTCAGGTCATTCTGCAATGCTCAACACCCTCCACTGATGACACATCCTTGATAATAATGGTTCTGCTCAAAACTGGTGAAAGCATGGGCTGATTCACCAAATAGAACCAACTCAGCAAGAACCTTGAACAGAACAGGTTAAAGAACCAGAGCTGACTTGGTGGAAAGTGGCTTTTGAGTCCTCAGCTCTGATCCCAAGGAGAGTTTGCTGTTTGTTTCTGTCTTGCTCAAGCACAGGGATCCAATACTCTGAGAGAAGTAAATCCATATGTGTACAGTGGCCTTGATCACTGGTTATGTATGATTCCAGTCAGATGTGGAAAAACATAAAAAGTCTTGATGCATAGACTGCAGGTCTCTGCTGGTCAGACGATGTCGCTGAATGTGTGACACTCCCTGACTTTTTCATAAGCTCTTCCCAGAAATTGTTCAACTTTTTTTGGACGCCTTGAAAAAGTAAATTAGGGTAAAAGTTCTTCAGAGGTGAAAACAAGGAACTAAAGAATACAGTGGGAATAAGAGAACCACATGACGAATGTCTTTGATTCTTCATGCTGCTTCATGCGTCACTCTCCTTAAAATTTGGATGAATGTAGGACGGGCTGTTTGTGTTGATGGAGGAGGGAAAGAACGAAGGTATGTATGGGATGACAGCCATCAGAGGGCTGGTCAGCGGGCTCTCATTTGGGGGACTCATGGGGATGATGACATCGTCCTGATCCCACACGTGGAAGGCATTTGGGTGGGAGTGGCAGAGGGCAGGTGGTATGTGCAAAGGGCTGACTCCTTCCACCTCACCATCTTTTGTCAGGTCCTCAGGGGCTGGACCCAGCAAACAGTCTGTGAACGAATAAAGGGGAGGGAAGAGAGCGCAGCATTATGTCTCCACTGACCTGATCCAAACTTAGCTATTTTAAAAACTAGTCTTAGA
>JAPZDT010000019.1:20234010-20244470 GCA_029814675.1 Acanthurus coeruleus | reverse complement strand
ATAATCTTTTTTTTCTTTTTTTTTTTTACAAGTTTCACCCTGTGAAAAGTTCTTCCGAGTCTCAATGACACGTCTCCTTATCAGAGGCCAGAATCTGTTTTTAGAGCGTTCATATTTTCTTCCTAGCTTGTTGACACTGGTTCATTTTTCCACTCTGTGCTACTTTTAAATAGGTCATTGCTGAATGCAAATACAAGCGGGGCATATTTATAACCAGGTTTTTCAACATGTCTCGTGCACACATCAATTTCTCGAAGAAGATGGCTATTTCATATCCTCTTTATGTTGCCTCAGGTGTTGACACAGCAAATCTCCATTGACGTTAGGCAGTTTTTCTATGACAGATAGTATCGTCATAAACTGAACAAAGCAGTCAGGAGCTTTGTTCCATACCTGAGTGGTCATGACTACGCCCCATGGAGGAGGTGCCACTTAGCCCGAACTCTAAGATTTGACTTGACTTGAGTGAAGAATGTTCATTTGCAACTATGGAATTTTACATTTGGACATAGGAGGCTTTCCCTCAAACCTTTTATTCTTAAATGGTCATAGTTTAAGAGCTAAAGCATGCCTAAATGGAGTCCAGACAACCTGCCTGGTCTTGTATCTGTGTTCAGTTCTCACAACTCACCTTTCCTCGGTGTGCTTCAAATGGCTGCCCGTGTGACACTGTGGTCATTAGTGCTGTTTACTTGATATATTATTTGTCAAACAGTCACCCTCATACCTGCAATGCTGGTGGCAACAGGTTTCCTGTGAGTTTTATGAGGTCAGCCTCAGAACAACCTGGAAAGGGTGTTTTCCCTCTTTGCCTGACAGGGTTTTGTACAGGATGTAACATTTTGTTGATGTTATTAAGCCACCAGTAGTGTGCCTTGATACTGCTGTGTGAATTACAATATATGTATCTTATTCTTTGTATTTTTAATTTAATTCAAATACATCTTGCGCATTCTTCGATTTTGCTCCCTAACTTTGACTTATTACTATTACCTGATTGAAAGCTACAGACTCTTTGGTCACATATGATGCAGGAAAGAGAATTACCCTGCTATAAAACTGTAGCCATGTTCCTACAGATGTGACAGCAGGGCTTATTATGTTTGTCCTGCATATATATGTTTTTATGATGCCTTTAGTGATCCTGAGGGGGACACTCATCGGTGTGTAACAAGGCCACAGCGTCTCTGCAGGGATTCACAGTGTTGCAGGACATTTCCACAGGAAAAACAGCTATAGATGCTTGGACCTTGGACCTTTGGCTGTTGGTTGTTTACAGGATATTTTCTGTCATCACTAGATAACCATGTTGTTCCTCCATGTGATGATTTATAATTGCAATTTTCTTCTCGGCTGATAATGTGTTTACTTTTCCACAGAGATGACTCTATCGTCAACCTGGATAACACCGTCTGCCTGCGCAGGTGAGTGTGGTCACTCAGTCAAAGCTTAAAGTAGTCTCACTCTTCATAGTACTTTGCCCCACAATTAAACAGTCGTTTTTTGTTTTTTTTTTTGTCGGTGACCAAGTATGCCAATGTTGTCCAGGCCTCAATTAATCTCAGGAAAAGATTAACCTGGACAAGTAAAGACCTAACTCTCCCTGATCATCCCCTCAGTACATTACCTCCAGTGATCCGGCTATGGCTGGAGGAGTACAGTGAAGACTTCCATGAGCCCCCTCAGTACCAGGCCCTCCGGCTGCTGTGTGTCCACCTGCGACATCGCCTCTGCTTCAGGCGCTTGGCTCACACTGCAGAAAACCTCCTCAAGAGGCTTCAGGAACAAGGTACAGGAGAATGAGATGTGGTAGCATTCCATTATGATACATGATGGCAGGCCACTTTGCTGTGTGCGTGTGTACTGCAGATACACACAGCATGAATGTATGTTTAAGAACCTTGCTGCATTAATTGTCATGTTAAAGGAACAGCTGAAGGTTTTGCAAGCTATTTGTCTGTTATACCCAATTGCTCATGCAATCAGTAATGCATGTTTTAAATGTTAGAAAATCAGCTCTAGATTATCTAGAACTAGTGTCAAAAAATGTCGGTTTTTGTTGTTATTATGGGATGCAGTAAAATAATGAGGGATTTCAAGTAATGACTTATGAGGTGGTCTACATCACTGCTTTTATTTAGCAACCAAAGCAAGCATAATGTTATTTATCTGTGGACCACAGTGATCAAGGATTGCAGTTTTGTTCCAGTTAAACTGTTATGTTGTTATTAATGATTCGGTGTGTTTCACAGATTGCAGCCAGTCTGCGTCAGATAACAACAGTCAGTCATTGCAGCAGGAGCAAAGAGATCAGGTGGACACAGGAGAGACGCCCACTAAGGAGGAAGACAAGTACAACTTCATGGACTTCCCTGTCAGAGAAGTGGCAGAGCAGCTGACCAGACTGGATGCTGTAGGTTTCAGTAACAAATATCACCAAGCTCCTTTCTGTGTCACTGCGGCTCTCTCATTCATACGATCATGTGTCCCTCAGGATCTGTTTGTCCGAGTGGTGCCCTTTCATTGCCTGGGCTGTGTCTGGTCTCAGCGTGACAAGAAGGAAAACCGAAACCTGGCGCCCACCGTCCGCGCCACCATCTCTCAGTTCAACGCCATCACCAACCGCGTCATCACATCACTTCTCTGCCCCTCCTTTCCCAGCCCTTCCACTTCCTCTCCCATCTCATCACCCTGCTCCTCCTCTACCTTCCTGTATCCCTCCACTGCTCCAAGCTCGCCTCGCTGCGCTCACACTAGCCCTGCCCACAGAGCACGCATCATCGAGAGGTGGATCGCTATTGCTCAGGTCAGGGTCCAAAAAAATATCCACACTTAAACTTGACTTTTGAAATCAAGTAATATAAATGACATAACTCGTCCAGACAGCAAAACAAAACTGCATTTTCTTGCCATTTGTTTCTGCAGGAGTGCAGACAGCTGAAAAATTTCTCCTCTCTGAGGGCCATCCTGTCAGCACTGCAGTCCAACGCTGTGTATCGTCTTAAGAAGACCTGGGCTGCCGTCAGCAGGTCAGAAAACAATTACAAGACACAAGGTTTTATAGGTTTTATTCCATTTAACTTCTATGAGAGAGTCTTGTTAAATAAATGATAGAGTTACTGTTGTAGGGCAGAAATTAAATTGGCTGAGAATGATAAAAGAGGAAGGATAGAAAATCAACTCCATAGTGGATTTCCCCCTGAATTATTTATCTGTTTTGAGCATGCAGCCTTGTTTGAGGTGAGTGCAGACTCTACAAAACGTCTTAATAGAGTGAATTGGTTTGGTTGCAGGGAAAGCGTGGCCACCTTTGACAACTTGTGCGGGACTTTTCCTGATGAGAACTGTGTGTTAACCAGCAGAGAAATCCTGGTGGAGGTAAGTACATGTAGTATTTGACATAAACAAACATGTAGGCGGAAGGTTCTGCTTATTAACAAGGGAAGACCTGTGTAGTTGCTGTTGTGCCAGGTCTCTCAAGAGGTGTGGGCAGATTTTAAGATCGGATTGTGTTAAGTTGCACAGGCCTGTTAAGGAAAGGGCTGGAACAAAGTATTGAATGCACAGCAGTAAGAAAATTACAGGTTATTTTCTGGCATGCAGCGCAGCAGCCTTGTTTGAATGCTTGTGCAGCTTCTAGCATACATCCTGTTTATTTTGTTTTACAGGTCTCCTGGGACTCTGTCTGATTAATACAGGACATAAAACTTTAATTTACATTAGCTGCAACAATTAGATGATAATGAAAGTGACTGAGAAACAGAAAATAAATGGCAACTCTTTGTTTTCTTAACAAATCCAAAAGTCCAACAGTTTTCAGCTTCTCAAGTCTTATTGTAAACTGACTGTGTTTGTATTTTGAAATGTCGGAAAGACAGAGCTAAATATTTGAAGATGTCGCCTTGGACGTTTTTGCAATATTTCAGGAATTCCGTTTTGTTTGGAATTCATCAATGAATCTGTAATAATGGAAATAATAGTTTGTTTTATCCTGCTGTATAATTCAAAGTGTTACACACTAACTGAATGTTAAGTGTGCAGTTCACCTGCCACTCTCTGTCCTTTGTCCCTGCAGAAAACAGTTGATATGAATGTTTACTCAGTGATAGTGCTGTTATGAGCAGCCCAGTTTCTAAAAAATTATAAAAAGGCCATTGTGAGCCGCCAACACAAATAAAACTACAAATACAAGCGGCCAGTTTGGAACCAGTGCACTGACTGTTATCAGTTTTATTGCATACGTAGTGTCTAATGCTCTCCTGATAAACACACGAACACAGTGAAAACCTGAGGGCATAAAGAGCACAATAGGCCGTCACTGTGTGTCTGTGTTTGAATGCAGCCTGCACTGCAGAGGCGCCCTTGTACACCCTGCAGCACCCTGTCAGCAGGTGCTCGACCCTGAAAAGAACAGTTACATAATGTGTCTGCTTTGCCGTCAGTTCACACCCAGCATCTCACATTCACACCCTGAATTGGAGTTCTTTTGTTTTTATCAAACTTGTTGTCTGTCTCCTGTCTTGCAGGATGAGAGTCACCCGGATGGCAGCGCAGCCTTGGGCTCCAAATCTGCCCGTCTCAGCACTGCGTCCAAACAGATGGTAAAAAAGGAAATCATCATTTGTTGTTTGGAAATAACCTTTCTGGTTCCTCCTTTTTTTTTTTTTACTTTTACCAATTTACCAACCAGCATAACATGAATATGTCATCTGTGACAGTTAGTAACGAATGAAAGTCCGAGATGTGTTCTCTCTGCCTGGATCATCAATTCTACTTCCCTTAAAAAATAAAGTCACATGTTTACAAGCTGATTTTATGTGCTTAAATTGTCACTTCTAGAGTTCCAGTTCCCTTTTTCTTTTTTTATTTGTCAATTTAATGGAAAAAGTCT
This sequence comes from Acanthurus coeruleus, assembly GCA_029814675.1. Lineage (NCBI taxonomy): Eukaryota > Metazoa > Chordata > Actinopteri > Acanthuriformes > Acanthuridae > Acanthurus > Acanthurus coeruleus. Next base: position 20,239,579 of record JAPZDT010000019.1, on the reverse strand, counting down.
GCACACATACAACCCACATGACTGTTAGTTTAGCCTCTTACTTAGGAGGTGTTATTAAGGCTGACATGTGCATGGTTTTTCCCACTGTTTGGTAGTTTACTTTGCCCGGGTGCAGCTGTGTGTAAGAAAATTTATGTCTCCATGTTTACTCTGCTTTATTATAGATGGTCTTTAGTTTTCAGTCATCTGTGTATATTTTAGCTTTAGGTACAGTTTATTATTTACATCCACTGACATTACATTTATTGGGCTCAACTTTCAGTCTTGGGCCTGGCATTAACTATTTGTCATCACCACTACAAATAATTGTTTTCAGCTTCCTGCATGTGTATTAAGTCATATAAACATTGGCAAGAAATTGTTAATTCTCTTTGTTTTTCATCTGTCCGGCCAAAATATAAATGTGTGGCTCAATTTATTCCTCAGGACGTCAGCAGTGGTGCTGTGCCGTACCTCGGCACTTACCTGACTGTCCTCACCATGCTGGATACTGCGCTGGGTGACACTGTGGAGGTGAGGATGCACCCACATGCTGTTTTTTGATGTCACTGTAGTAGATTAATGAGGTCATATTATAACTCTGGTTGTTTTTTCCCATTACTCAGGGAGAACTCATTAACTTTGAGAAGCGCAGACGGGTAGGTGTCGCCCCCTAGTGGAGTCCCACATAAATGACTGTGATTGCTGTCACTTTTAATGGCCACCTCTGACTTTCCAGATATTTCATGTTGTTTATGTTATTCTCTTGTTCTTGAAATGAATCTGAGCTCTTTTTATTTCTCTCTTTGCAGGAGTTTGAGATTCTCTCACAGATTCGGCAGCTTCAGGCTTCCTGTTCCCACTACAGCCTTCCAGTTAACCCTCATATCACTGCCTGGCTGCAAGCGCACACACTGCTCACAGACCAGGAGAGGTGAGACACATACTTGCCCCGCTGCAGTACAATTAGAAGACAGTCAGATAGAAGGGAAGAATGCAAAGCTATATGAAACGTTTCTTAATTTAATTTTTTCTTTTTCTCCTGAAGCTATGAGCTGTCTCGGGAGCTGGAACCTCCAGTTGACCCCTGTCCCAGTTCTCCCAACTCATGGAGCAGCCGCCTGCTCACTAAGAAACTCGCCTCGTAAGTCTGCTCATTCACCCCCAACCTGCAACTTCTAATCACACCTGTCCTGTCATGACAAAAAGGAAAACAAAAATTTGATTTTTGATCTGCATCAAATGGGCCAGATTTTTTTTAAATCAAGCTGACGCAGTAGTTGATAAGGAAATAACTAACATCATTGAAGAGATTCTTGGATCTTAACAAAAAAGGATATTTGAGTAACTTTTAAAAAGTGAGCATCTGTCGCTGGTTTGCGGAAGGACACATAAGTAAACTTTGTTTGTGCCTGCAGGCTGCGAACAGTCAGTGACAGCTCCCTCAGGAAGACCCACGCCGACCAGATCAGTGTGTCATCTTCTGGCTCCAGCAGTTCAGACATGGAGGACCTCTCAGCCCCTCAGCCCTCTCCCCTCAGACTCAAACTGAAGGTATGAGCCCAGATGGCATCCAGTATGTAGGGTCAGAGTGCATAGAAGTCAAAACCTAAAAAAACAAGATGTGCCGTTAAGTTGGTTTAAGAACTGTGAGAAGTGGTTAACAATGTAACATGATGTTCATGTTTTCTCCTCCATCTCCCCTCCCTCAGTCCCTGTCAGCCTCTCTTCACAATGTTACAGAGGACTTCTCCTCCAGCCCCATGTCCTCCTCCTCTCACAGTCTCTCCAGCTCCTCCTGCAGCTCCTCTCATCCAGACCTCAGCTCTTCGTCACTGCTTGTTAACCTGGAGTCTTCACTGTCCAGCTGCTCTCCTCAGGCTGCGTTGCCTGTCTACAACAAACAGGTGGCCGACTCGTGTATCATCAGGGTCAGTGTGGAGAGTGTCAGCAATGGAAACGTCTATAAGAGCATACTGGTAAGGCTGAAAATTATGTAATCTTGCACTTCTTAAGTCAGCCGGCCTGTTTTTGGTTGATTCGTTATCTTGACACTCTCTACAAATCAGTAAATGTGTTAAAAATATTAAATAATTACTGATGTTCAGCTTATTACATAATGAAGGGTTCACTCCTGAATTTCTACAGGACAAATGATAAAATTAGTCAATTGATATTCAAAAACGTTCTCATTTATTCTAAAAATATTTATGTGTAGTTGCTGTAATTTCTTAAAATAAAATTAGGAATACCTTCCATACCAAAAATGTGTTCAAAACAAATTCACTGATTCATTGTCACATTTGTAGGTGCTCAGCCTGAAGGCTGAAGCACTGACTCTGGTTTTGTTTGACATTTGAACGTCTGTTTCATCTCCAGCTGACCAGCCAGGACCACACGCCTCAGGTGATCCAGAGGGCGCTTGAAAAACACAACATGGAGGAGGTCAGCTGCCATGATTTCAGCCTCTTCCAGAAGCTCCACAATGGAAAAGGTGAATATTTTCTCCTCAGGCTCCTTCAGGAGTCTGATGTTATCTGAGTCCTGGTATAACTTTAGGACAGGATTTATTTTTAAGCCTCTCTTTGTTGAGCAGGACTTTGCTCTTGTTTTTTGTATTTGGCACACTATTTTTTTTCCCAGTGAACAATAAAAATAAAACAAAACAAACAAACAAAACATTATTGACAAGTAGTGTTTAAAGATGTTTTTTAAAGCTTCCAGTCAAACATCATCAGACTTTGGTCCAAATTTTTTCCCTTTAAGCCTCACAGAGAGGCAATATTTACTCTCAATTTCTCAATCTCAAACTGGCTAAATATACAGAAATATTTAATTTGTTGGTGATGTATTGGCTTCTGCAACAGACTGACAGTACATGTTTGGAAATTCATCCATCATGGAGGAAGCAAAAATCAGTTTACTAATAAATAGTAAGTCAAAAGACATTTAACTCACGCAGCTGGAAAAGACTGTTGCTCTTTCTTTTTATTTCATTACCTTCAATGATGCTATTATTCTTTTAAGTAGGTATGAAATGCCAACCTGTCTGAAAATGACCCTCCATATAATTCTGAGAAACTGAAATAAAAGTAAATAAACAGAAAATAAATTTCAATACCTCATCTGCCTCAGAGCTCCAGATCCCGGACAAAGCCAATGTATTTTATGCCATGAGCACCTCCGCCAACTACGACTTTGTGCTCCGTCAGCGCTGGAGGACCCACGGGAGACATCTGGGCTCCGCCTCCAGTCCTGTAACTCAACCTAAGAACCGCCACGCCAAGTGAAACACATTTGTCCTGGCTTAATGTTATGAGTACATCTAGAAGACAGAGGAGATGCTCATCTGCAACATCAGCTCAGCAACACCTCTGTGGCCGTTTGTATCAACACACCACCAGCTGATATAAGACAGAGAGAGAGCTTTTTGACTGAAGAATAACCTCGAGGAGCTTTTAACAAGAAATGTAGTGTTCACACAGAGCAACAGTTAAATGTGTTCTGCTGAGAATAATCCTGGACTATTAAAAAAGGTATAAACAGGGAAATGTCCCAGTTTATAGAGGAGAGACACCAAGAAGGAGCAGATAAAGAAGTTAGGACTTTTAGAAAGAGACTAAGATTTTGTATTCTCATGCTGTTTTCCATCTCAAAAAACATCTTTTGGATAAATGAAACACATTTTTTACAGGACCTCCTAATCTGAAGATACACCATTGTATCACTGTGGACCGATACACATTACATTGTGGATTACTGCACATTATAATATGAACAGCACTTGGGGTTTCACTGCAACTAAACAGGACTATCAGGAGCAGCTGGTCTGTGGAAATGTTTGTGAGTCATCACATCACTCTACAGGAGGAAATGTTGCTGCAGAAACAGACTGGGCTGCAGTCTGTTGTTAGGGAGTGGACCAGCAGGCGTGGGATGTTTGCTTCAGTCTGCACAGCTGAGTGACTGACTTTTTTAACCACGCAAAGCAAAGTGACTAAGTCGGGATGCTCACTCTTAGCTGATGAGTAAACATTCCCAAAATCAGCCTGATTTAAGTTGTACCAAGCTCACTGAAGAACATTAAGACTCCTCCTGAAGTTAAAATGTGTTTGAAACACTGTCTGGGCCCAGGCTGACTCCTGCTAGAGTCATCAATAGGTATTCACTCACCTTCTTGTTGAAGATTTGAGTGTTTTAGTGTAACTTAATGTAATTTTATCACCTTAAATTATTTAAACATTTCAGTATTCAGCTCGTAGTGTCAGTTGTGATGATGAAAATGTGTCAGTGTCTGTTTGTTTCTTGTTTTTGTTTTGATTCATGTTGAATCCACTCTTCAGCCTGCGTTGCTACACTGTTTTCTTACATTTTCTGACTGTTGTTAATGTGCTTTGATAGCTAGTAGGGTCATCTCAAGTTTGGCTTAATTTCAGTGAAGAAAAAAATGACTCTTTCATGTCTGTTATTAAATTAAGGAGACATTGTATTTGAGTCTAATGTGCACATATTGCAGTTGTTTATTGTCATTTGTCTTGCCTTGACTGTGGCCTTTGTGTCATTTGAAAGAGAAGTTGGGTATGTGACATCGATGGGCTTCTGTTGCGTTTTTCTCCTTTGTGAAAACAGCTGTTTTTCAGGTGGGGCTGCCAATCACCACATTCTGTAATCTAGGACAGTGAAAGAACAATTAAAGGCCCTCTAAAGTGAGTGCTTTATAGCCTACTCCACCTGTGTGACACTGTGATTGAGATTAAAGTGAGGATTGGTTCGTGTATGTGATGATGATGTGTCCCAGTATGTAAATTTAATTTGACATCTAAGGTCATATCAGTGATGTAAAATCCCCCACAAAACCCTTGAGAAGTTTTCCGTATTTATTTAAGTGAAAACTGATTTAAAATTAATTCAAATCTTGTTTATTCTTGGTCATTGGATGATGCTCACAGGGATTTATGTCCCCATTTAAGTTTAAAAAAAAAAAAAAAAACACTGGTGAAATTTCCCCTCATTCTTGTGCAGGAGTTTACATCTCTGGGTGCAACTTAAATGCTTCTGTGGTTTCTTAAAAGTCAGGTGAAATGTTGGTAAGAAAAGTCAGGCTGCCGCAATTTTTAGTATGAAGGAGTGTTTAGAGTAACATCTGCTCTGTCTGTACCTGTTGACTGTGTTAGCAGACTTTTATGCTCATTTTCTCATTATGTGTTTGAAATGTATCAAGTGTCACTATCACTGCAAGCTAGTTGTAATTCAAGCCTACCTGTCTCTCTACTAATAATTTATTTCAGCAGATACTTTTTTTAAGTGAAATGTAAGCACTTGCTGTTTATAAATAGTATTAAATGTTCACTAATAAAATCTAAACTATTTATCATAATGCTGCATTTGTAATGATTCCCTTTTTCCTTTTTTTCTACATAATGTCAACTGGTTAATATCAAATTTAGGCTTTAGTAACCTTGTCATGATAGCTACTTTTGTACGACTGATACTCTGGATCAATGTAGTGGTTTTGATTGACCACTAGGTGGAGCCAAACAAATACTCTAAATGTTTTGTTCTGCTTAACCTGGTTCTATAGACAGACAAG
>JAPZDT010000019.1:20121696-20133252 GCA_029814675.1 Acanthurus coeruleus | reverse complement strand
CGCCTGGGTGTGGTCCTGGTGGGTCGGGTGTCAGTGCTGCGCTTAATGTGAGTTTCTAAAATGTCTTTTTTGTGTTGTGTTTCTGTTACAGACACAAAGATTCAATCAGTACAGTTTCATAAAAAAAAAAAAAAAAAAAAATCTAAAGCTGTCCTTGGGTGGATAAAGAGGCTTTCTGCGTTGCCATGACACAGTGGTCACTCGTGACGCACTGCAAAGACACTCAAGTGTCGTGTCACCGTGATATAAGTCTGCTTTTTTAAGACTGACACTGAGGGAGGCAACCCATTTGTGCATTGATTGTGTAGAGGGACGGACATGTCAATAGCAGCTGAATGAGTCACCATGATGAACTCATTGGCTCCTCATCATTAACTTCACGGAATATGGATCAGTGTTTGGAATGACTGACTGCATCTATTTCCTCTCTCTTAAAGAACTCCTCTCTGTCTATAACAAGGCAGTGCTGTGTGCAGCGCGGCAACATGGATGCTGATAAACTGATCAGACAAATACTGAGTTTAATATGGTGGCAGTATGTTTTGTGAAGCAACAATCTGGCGTCTGTTAACTGATCAGTACAGATGAAACTTACTGCGTTGTGACTAATGATCCTTTCATCAGCACCACCCTCTTACAACAACATCTGACCCACAGTCTCTGCATGTATTTCCAATGTTCATTTATGCCAGCTGCTGTACAGATGAGCAACTAGGAATTAAATTTAAATCCTATTATTTAATGCTTATGAACTGTTGGAATTAATAAACCAGGGAGCAGAATTTGCATCATATATCATACACATTAAAAAAAACCTAAGATATTTTATATACTAATAGTAGCAAATTCTTTAGTTTATGCAGTTGAAACCATGAAATGTTTGGCATTTGGCTTGAAAAATACCAACTTTATGGATTGTAATTTACTTATTTTATGCTGATCAAATACCTTAACTGATTGTTGCAGCACTAATACAGACTAACAGTACATGAAGGGTTGTAGAAATGTTCAGATACATTTATTTTCTTCTGATATAATACTAATGTGATTGATACAGGGTACTGCATGTTTTTTAACAGCTCTCTGCTCCCACCCCTGAAAAGATGTTGTATTATGGATTTGCTCAAAGCTACACGAGTTGCTTGCTGAGTATTGATATTATTCTGCATTAAAGGATCTGTTAGTTGCACACACAGGTGTAGACACTGCTGAGAAGTAGTCGTGTGCTGTTTCTAATAAATAAATTGTGAAGTATCAATTTGTGCATAAACCCCTCTGCCAGTACCTGATCCAGCATTTAAGTCAGTACTAAACTGGTATCAGAGCAACTCTAACTGAATGTATTAGAATATTAAAAACAATGTTGCCGATAAGCAGAACAACTTTTGCATTAATAAACTGAAGTACTGTAGTCTACTTTAGTTATTTCAATTTAGCATTTCTGTCCTTTTTCTCTACTTAACTTGTGATAGTTTCACTATATCAGTATATATTGATATGCCAATAAAACATTTAAAAATACTGTTATTGCCACAAAGTGTCACACAACCTATGCAGTGAAACCTACATCATTACAAAGTGTTGCACTTTGCTAACACTGAATTAAAAGTGAAAATACAAGCCACTATTTATTTTCCTGTACTGAATCTCTATCACATTTTCTCTCCATATTGAACTGAACATGTACTCTGTGGGTCACTGCACTCATAACATCTGCAGCGGGACGGTTGAGGTGTCACATGAAGCCGATCTCACTGAGTTCACTTAGCCGATAATGCTCACACACCCACTTGAAAGGCTTCATTAGGCCGCCACGCTGCTTATTGCTTACGTCTCTGTTGTCAGGCTCAGTGTGACTCAAGACAGCCCATAAACACACACCACAAACACACACATAGGCACACACAAACTGGCAGATGGAGCGTCAGAGTGCAGAAGCTGTTGGAGTGCACAGATTGTGTTAAAGAAAGTGAAAAAAAATAATGCAGAATGAGGGAAAAAACAGACAGAGGGAGAGAAAGGAGCTGAAGGGAGGGGTCAAGGGGGAGAAAGAAAGAGGTGGGAGGTGTGAAACGGAGCAACGGAGATAAATTCAGAGGGAGGAGGAGGTGGAGGAGGCTATGGATGAGTCATCAGCCCGATCTATCACAGGGAGAAATAATTCTGTGGTGGCTGTCTGCAAAGAGGGGGGATCTAGGGAGGAAGAGGGGAAAACGTCAAGGCCCAGAGGGCTGAAAGCAGCTTGGATTGATTTATGCTACATGTTTCCATCTGCACACACACTCCTGATCAGTGTGTGATGAGTGACACACAGGGGCCCAAGGCTGTGAAGTCTCAATGACAAGTACAAGAATGAAGTTTCCTCCACAGCACAGAGATTAGTGCTAAAATGATTTGTTGATTAATCAATTATTCAATAGACAGAAAATGAATTCATGAAGTTGTTAATACTTTATGAATAACTTGAGTGATTTGTTAAGCAAAAATGCTAAATACGTATTTCTATTCAGGTGTGTGAATAGGAGGCTTAATGCTTTTCTTTGATTTATTTTAAGTGTAAATTAAATTTTCAGTTTAGAATAAAACCAAATAATTCCCACATAGAGATCTGGGAGACTGTTAACACGCATTAAATGGTTTGTTATATTCTATGCTATAGAATAAGTAGATTAGATTAGATTAACCCTTTAGTTAGAAGAAAAAAAGACATTTATACTTTGATGAATCTGCCTCTCAGTCATAAAGCTATTAGTTTATCAGCTTGTACGAGAATATTTTGCACATTTCCTTTCCACATTTGCACATTTCCAGAAAGATATTTTATTCAAACAATTGCAGTTGCATCTGAGATGTGTGATGAATTCAACAAGGTACAAGGTATTTTTTGTCCCTGTAGAACTCAGGACTGCAAAGTGAAAAGAGAGTTTTGAGTTCTTCCAGCTACAAACATAGAACATCCACACAAATAGAAGAAGGTTAAAAAATAAAAATAACATACAGTTATTCACATACATAAACACATACACACCCAGGAAAAAAAAATCTGTGTATTTTTGGATTTTTCCTCTGGTGGAATGTAAAAAGCAGCAGGAGGATAGTGATGATAATATGGTTGAAATTTTCACATTGACAGTCTAACATGTGATCATAAATTCTAACTCTTTTGAACACAAGTCATCACGGATGTGAACCACAGCTGCTGGAGTCCTGCACTCTGTTGGCTCTGAACACAGATCACCTGCAAGCTACTTGAAAGATGCCAACACAACTCTCTCTGATTTTTCACTTGCTTGGCCAGCAAGAGTACCAGTTGTTCATTTTATTTTTCTATGAGCAGACAGTAGATAGGAGCAACCTTAAGTTGAAACTGAGCTAATGGCTCTTTTTCTGGCCTTCTTCTCTCTCTTCCTGGGATGGTCCAGCTGGTCTGGCTGGTGATCATTTCAGAAATCCACTGCTCTTTATCAAAACTCTGCATTTCTTTTTCAGATGTTTCTCCCATATTATTTCTAAACGTGTATTTATTTAGTTTTGTTGCAAATGACTGTTTCTTCTAAATTCTGAAGGTGTCAAATATGCTTGATCATTACAAAGTTAACTTCAAATAATAACTGAAATCATCTAACATCTTTTTTAAGAGACTGCAAAACAACCAAACTCTGTTGTGCACATGTTGTTTGATCACCATCACAACACATAAGGCCGGAGTACAAGCAAAGAGTGATGGCTCGTTTTTATGGATGGCGCTTTATCCTCAAGGGTTCACTACACAACTAGCTCTGCCTAACATCATTTCAAGTGGAAGTGGATGCAGCTAATAAAATCTGTTGTTTTTTAATCTGATGGAAGCCCGTGATTTACTGTTTTCCATCTTATTTGTTTTCCAGGATGGATGACATTCAGCTCTGCAAAGACATCATGAGTTTAAAGCAGGAGCTGAGACAGATTGTCGCTGTACCAGGTACAGTTCAATCACACATATACAAGCATACACACACATGCACGCACGCGCGCGCCCACACACACACACACACTCCTGTAAACATCCAGGAAATCAGCTGTAGGCGTATCAGGAAATAAACACTCCAGAATTGAGCCTCTGTGCAAAACTGTCCACACTCCCTGTTTGGACTCTCTTCTTCTCTTTGCAGCTCACCAGAGTCTCATAACCTCAGGAGGCATCATGGTGATTTATAGGAAGTGTCTTTACAGTGAGCTACGCAGGATTGATCGAGAGTCTCTGGGATGTGAAGTTATGAGGGAGAGATAATCATACACACACAAACACACATGCATCATCACGGTGAAGGCAATGAGAGGAAGCTTTCTGGGAAAGATGTTCAAAAAAGAGTTCCCATAAACACTTGGTTTTTGATCCTTGGATGCTTTTGTAGTGTGTTTGTGGGGCAGAGTGCAGAAATACAGCAAAATGCAAACTGCATGACACACAGCAACTCATACATGAAGCACTGCATGCAGAGTAGCTGGCGACAGTACTCGGTTAGTATTTACATCGTGTGGAAGTGTGTGTGTGAGCAGGAGGGGCTGGTGTCGTGTTCAAGGACACACATAGCAACAGGAAACATGGATGTTCATCAGCTGTTCTGGGGAATTAAACGACTGGGCAACCCTGTAGTGTGCAGAGCGATGGGATTAAATGCTACCATTGTGAAGCTTGTGTTTGAACGAATGTACGAATGAGGCGGCTGAAGGCATTGATTTTTATGCCTGAGGTCGTTTCTGATATCTTAATTTGTGGTGTAGATGTGATTCAGTGCTTTTAGGAATGGCAAGGTTATTTATACAGCAACATTCAAACACAAGGCAATGCAAAGAGCTTTACAGGGACGTGGAAATATATTAAAAAGAGAAATTAAGAAACATCAAAATTACATTTAGTAGACAATATAAAAAAAATAGCAAAAAATAAATAATTAAAGATCTAAAGTTGTAAAATGCAATAAATAGTAAAGAGCCAAAATAGCTACAGATTAAAAAGAAGTTGTGTTTCAAACTTATTTGCAACAAGTGCTGAGGTGATTTTAAAAATACTGAGGTCATGACTCCCCATGACAACCCCTCAACCCCTCCTACCCCAGACCAAAAAAAAAAAGGCTGACAGGACAATCCAGCTTAAAGCAATCACAGGATGATGTCAAATGTAACAATGTAGAACAGTAGAATTAGAAGGAAAGAGTCTAAAGTGACTCAGTAATATCAATTACTAAACATATATTAAAGGTTCTCTGTGGATCTGCTGTGGTGCATCAGGGCAATTTTTTCCTGTTTCGTTTGCCATGAATGCATAAACATGATGCAATTAATGGTCTAGTGATTTCAGGCTTTTTCTGTAATCACAAGTGTACCAGGTTTACTGCAATGCACTAATTAATGAAGGCAGGGAAATGCTGTTAAAACTCCTCTTACAGCTCAGTGTATTTTGGTGCGTAACACTAAATTCTAAGTTTTGTTTTCATGAAAACTCTTCATGATCCCTTTGCTGTAAGTTTGCTAAGATTAAAGTTGCTAGCATAAGCCACCATAAACTGACTACTCTAGCAAGTACAACTGTAATTTGGATGAAAAACTTCTGAGAGTATTTAGTTGGGCAAGGAAGCATTTTACCAATGAATTTCACTTTTAACATGTAATAGGAGGAATGTTTCATTTCCTTCTGTCAAAATTTAATTAATCTAATCTAATTTAAGGTCCAATTACATGCCTGCTTTGGAGCTTTGGAGAAGGGTGCACATCCTCATAATCAGACAAAAAAAGGAGACAAAAGAAAGGAAAAAATCTTTTGAATTTTGATTATTTGAATTTTTTAAGCATAACTGCCCCATAACATTTCCTTCAAAATGCTAAGAACAACATTCTGGTGGAGAAATACAAAATACTTTATTTATGTACTTTTGTTGTTCAACAAGTGGTCAAATATAAATATATCAAGATGAAACTGTTCATCTGTGACTGTGACTCAGTCCTGCACACTGTCAAACAAAAACTGCCCCTTGTTGACATTCCCATGAGCCACTGGGAGCCTCATATGTACAATTGATGGGGTTCCTGGCAGCCCCAAACAATGTGAGAAACAGACCCCGCTCCCTCTGCTGCTCATCTGACACTGGGACTGTAGGACTGTGGGCATTGGGCAGACAGGGCTGACTTCAGGACACACATGCACACACGCACGCACGCACACGCACGCACGCACACACACACACACACACATCCACGCACTCGATGTAGTTGCATTCTTAGCTTTGTATCCAGATGAGAGAAAGAGCTGATGTTTGCACAAATTTTTTAAAACCCCTTTCCCCACCAAGCCTGTGTGTGTGTGTGTGTGTGCGTGTGCGCAGCTAGTTCGGTCTGTTTGCTCATGTCTCTTTCTGTGTGTTGGAGTGTGAAGGTTAGGAATGTGAGTCAAAGCAAAGAGGATGTTGCATTCATGGGTCTCTGTGAATACAAATTCGTTTGAAACAATGAAAAAAAACCAGACCTCTCTACTACTTGCATAATGAAGTCATGTGCCTTTTTTATTCTGAATTATACATGAGGGGGAATTAAGAGTCTGTTTGTGATGTGACTCGGTGATTAAGAACCAGCTGACTTTGCTGTAAGGTCAGTCAGCAGGATCTGTCACAAATAACTTAATGAATGGAGCCTGTATTTATATTTAATGTGAGGAGGTTTCATGTAAAATACAAATGCAGGCTGTCGTTCTTTCATCTTACTTCTTCTTTTTGTCTCCAGAGAAAGAAAAAAACAAGAAACACAAGCAGCGGGAAGAGGAGCTGATCCTGAAGATCCATAAGCTGGTGCAGAAGAGGGATTTCCTGGTCGATGATGCCGAGGTGGAGAGATTAAGGTAGAGCGCTTCCACATTTGAGGTGCAGTTAATATCCGGGTGGATGCCTGCAGAAGCTGTTTACTCAGTGTTCACAGTGCTGCGTTGAACTGTTCATTTCTTCATTTGATAGACAGGATGGTTGAGAAACAGAGGGAAGGAGACTCAACAAATGTGTGGAACTACTGAGGCGTGACGGCAGGGGAACCTGCTCCTTCAAGAGTGCCTGTGTGTGTGTGCGTGTGTGTGTGTGTAAGTGTGTGTGAGGCTGACTGATGGCCGTTGCTCTGCATTGTCCTTTTTTCCCCCTCCTCTCAGATAACCAACAGAGCGTGACACAGAGATAACTTTTTAATAAGAAAGTAAACAGATACCAGAAACATTATTTCAGGAAATTTCAACCAAAAGTGTAAAGCTGTGGTGCTGAGTGTGACTTGTGCTCAGGAAGTGGTGACAGCAGCAGCAGTGGGAAGTTAAGTAGAACCAATTAAACTCCCAAATTAAACCCTGTTTTATCTGAAAAGAAGTAGTCGACTCCCTAAGCAGCTTCAAACTGGGCTGCATCCCTGGGGAGTGTGAAAGCAATAAATGAGTGTCTGAGCAGGATTTATATTTAAAGAAATACATGCAGACTCTGTTTCTTGTTCCTCAACTGCAGTATGAGGGTTACATCTTTAAGTGTTTACTTAACTGTGTTTAGCTTGTTTCTACTTGGCTGTTTTGACATTTTGTGTGTGTGAGTCCCAAGATCTGGTAGTCAGCCCATTGAAAGTAATGAAGTGTTTTTGGTCTGAAGTCATCTCTTCTGTCTTGATTGGGCCTAACGTTTGACATCCCAAACTGTCAGTCTGCAGCAGTTGTAACTGTTTCTCATGGTTTCTTCAGGTGCTGCTGAGTGGCGGGGTTGACTCAACAGTTTGCACAGCTCTTCTCAATAAAGCTCTGAACCAGGACCAGGTGATAGCAGTTAACATTGACAACGGTTTCATGAGGAAGAGAGAGAGTCAGAGTGTTGAAGAGGCCCTCACCAAGCTGGGCATCAAACTCAAAGGTACCAATAAAAGACCCGTTGGTCTAAGAGAAATATGGATGGTAAAATAAGGCCGTTAAGGTCAAAAAAGATTGTAATTAATTAGATTATTTTAGCACTGTTTCATGATAATAATAGAATTATAGTGTGTGTGTTTTTCATAAAGCACAATGGTTGCAGAAATTTTAACACAAGTTCTAAATTAGGTAAAATAAGAGGTAATTATTGGAAACCATGTATTGCACAGCCATGCGATGAATAACTTTGATTACTGTTTACATTTTAAATACTAGATGTCTCATCAATAATAATGATTTTAAAAAAAGCTTGTTTAAGTCCAGATATAACAGAGTGCTGTTATCTAGCTGTGATGTAATCCTAAAGAGCATTTCTGTGTTGCCCATAACCCAATTATGTCTTCTGCCTCTTTTTCTCTCCTCTTATATGTTGCTCTATCCAGTGGTAAACGCAGCTCACACCTTCTACAACGGAACAACTACCCTTCCTATCTCTGAGGAGGACAGGACGCCACGAAAACGCATCAGCAAGACTTTGAATATGACTACAAACCCCGAGGAGAAAAGGAAGATCATTGGCGATACATTTGTCAAAGTGGGTACCAGGTGTTAATCAATTCTTTTTGGGGAAAGTGCTGTACAAGAAAAATTTTGTTATCACATTTTTATTTGGACCTGCCAGCTTGTCTGCCCTACAGTCTTGTTATCATGCAATATATCATTATTTATTACTTTGTCAGTGCAGCTTAACTTTTTTATGTGTCTGCCAAAATGGCTGCTTTTATTGTTTATCTTAACGTCACTAGTTCCCAGTTGTATCTGACTCCGAAGATTGTGTTGCTTCACAGGTGGCAAATGAAGTGATTGGAGAGATGAATCTGAAGCCAGAAGAGGTTTTCCTGGCCCAAGGTACCTTGAGGCCCGATCTCATTGAGAGTGCCTCTCATATTGCCAGTGGCAAGGCAGAAGTCATCAAAACACACCACAACGACACGGAGCTCATTCGAAAACTAAGAGATGAGGTATTGCACACGTGCACATATCCACACAAATGCTCGTTTCATTAATGTCCCTGATATGTGTGACACAAAGCAATAACAAATAATTGTAGTTGAATGCCAAATAACAGAAAGACATCTAACAGTCAAGCCACAGAAATGCTGAATCTTGTAATTTGGCAAATTAAAAAAGAAGTGTACGCTGTTTCTGCTGAATGTCATTGTTAATCACCACAGTGAAAGTCATTTAAATTATACAGTACAATTGACTGCACTTTTCCTTCAGGCAGCACACATCGAAGCTACACAATGTTTTTCTCCTCCATTAACATTTTTCATTTCATTACAACTTCACATTGACTTCTGGCTGTGGAAAACATATTGCAAAATCCCTCTGGCAAACAAAACATAACTTCTTAGCATTAATAACTCTTGTTTGCATTTGAAGGCTGCCTTTAGTTTCACTTACACTAATGCACCTTGAATAATAAAAGCTAAAATTTTGTGCATGTGATATTTTGAGCTCTGAGTTGCTTCTGATGCGACTGGCTTATGTAGCAGTCTGCACCACACAGACAATTTGATACTGCAGTGGTACAGACAGATTATTAAGCTGAGCTGTCGTGTATCTCACAATGCTTATAAGGGCTGCATGATGTAAGACTAACATTAACATCTGCTGAAAATCATGAGTCTGTGTGAAAAGAGCATCTGCTTCTGCAGTTTCTAGCAAGGATGATCAAAGATACAAAGGCAAAACCATTATGCAGAGCACCAGACTCGCTGAAAAACATCCTCTGATGATCTCATGTTTCTTAAACCCTAGGATGATAGCAAACACATAAATATCATTTACGTTTTATTCTGAATGTATTTTTGCATCATCCTTTATCTCCCAAAGAGGCTCTGCTTCTTAAATAGTATTACACTCCACTTGAAGGATCACCGACACATTCACTCACCTCCTTGTAAGCTGTTTATTGCTCATACATTTTGGGGTTTTTTTTGTTGTTTTGCTTTGCCCTTTTATAAAAACGCACAACTATGCAACAGCGAAGCATAACCCCCGCTCCCTGTCTGTTGCAATGCTGATCCCACTCCTTTGTGATCCTCCAGGGAAAAGTAATCGAACCACTGAAAGATTTCCATAAAGATGAAGTCAGAGCGCTGGGGAGAGAACTGGGCCTGCCAGAGGAGATTGTCTCCCGACACCCTTTCCCTGGCAAGTACACAAACACCTAAGATGTGACTGCTCTGATAAAGATGATTTTTCTATAAACGTATTGTTGAGTGGTGTTCTCCTTCTGCCATATTCTCCTTTCTTAGTCTGTCGTGCTTTTTCTGGTTTATCCATGTATTTATTCAGCAAGACAGACTCAGGACTGTCCTCACATCATTCTTATTTTAATATTTTTGCTTTAACGTGCTCCTTCTCTTTGCCTTTAGGTCCTGGTTTGTCCATCAGAGTGATTTGTGCAGAGGAGCCCTACATCTGTAAGGACTTCGCTGAAACAAACAACATCCTCAAAATTGTCACTGACTTCTCCGCAAGCGTCAAAAAGGTCAGAACAAACAGACTGATAACACCACTTTGTATCTTACGAGTGTTTTTAGTGAGGTGTGCACATTTTCAGCACCATCATAATCCCTGCTTACTGTAAACTCTGCTCTGAATGAGTGATGACATTGTGAATATCCTGAGTTTGATTATTAGAGGTAGCACACAGATCCAAACAAATCAAAGACAGATGCAGGACTGAGGGAACTGGCACTTCCAATGTTCTCAGGAAATCATTTATTATTAGTGCGTGACATGTGGAGCTTCTGTATGCTTCAAAAGTCTAAACAGTCCTCCAGCTCAAAGGATCACAGAGTGCTGTTGAAATAAAAGGCCATTAGTGAAGTAATAGAGGATGTGAATGGAATAGTGTGTGAATGTTGTAGAATGCAAAGAAAGAAAGAAGAAGCTCAGGCTGCCACATTACCAAGGAGATTATTAGATTTTATCGTTAAAGGTCAAAATTAATCTAGATAATATCTACTTGTAATTGTAAATTAAGGTTTTTTGTGCTTCAGTTGACAAAATTTGACATTGTTTGGGTGTAAATTGATGAAACAGCGAGGTTTCTTTTGTTGTCTCTGTCTCCCCTCTCCAGCCTCATGCCTTGCTGCAGAGAGTCAAGTCATGCATATCAGACGAGGAGGAAGAGAAGCTCATGCAGATCACCAGCCTTCATTCACTCAATGCCTTCCTGCTGCCCATCAAGACTGTCGGCGTCCAGGTAATGCACATAAATTTATCACACATAACAAGTCTTTCTCTATTATCATGATGTCTGTTTACTGTCCAGTTAAATCTACAAACAGCCTGTGGAGTGTATAATAATGTTATAGTAAAAAAACTGTAGCTCTTCAGATAAATTTCAGAGTTTTTCGTTTGAAGTTTTTCTGTCAGCTTATTTATTTCAATATTAATCCATACTTTATATGAATGTTTTAGTTTTGAGGATCTAATGGTAAAGCTCTGCTGACAGTTTGAGGATTTTAAGATCTATACATTTTTACAGTCTACGTCTCATCATCCAGATTAGTTATAAAGTAAACGTGCTACGTTGACGTATTAAAGGCTCAAGTCAAAATTTTCAGATGAGATTTTGTTGG
>JAPZDT010000019.1:19753164-19763696 GCA_029814675.1 Acanthurus coeruleus | reverse complement strand
GTAATGGTTAAACCAGTCTCTCTACGTACTGCTGATAAAAGTTTCTTTTCATAGCCCAAGTCTTGGTCAAACAGCTAATGAAAGTCTTTACCCTGTTGCTAAGGATATCACTGAACACACACAAAAAACTATTGAGTACACTACGAGACAACAGTTTGATATAAATGTAATATTCATGTAGACCTGTATATGTTATTAATTAAAATAAACAAAATCAAGCACGGTAATCATTAACAAAGGCTATGTAAAACAAAACGCCAAAAAAATGGCAGGGAAGATAAGGAAGTTGGCAGAGAAAAAAATGCAGACATTTGTGCTTTCGCAATGATAGACATGTCATAAACAAATTCCATGATAAGCATAACCATACCTGTAAAAAAGAGAAGCCACAGTTGGCACATCAGTTTCTGGTCGGGATGGGCTGTGGAGCGACAGCTGGTGGCAATAGGTTTACCCAGGAGTAGCGTAATGTCAGTAGTATAATAACTCCCACGGTACCTGATACTGTATGTTGTTTTACAAGCAGTTTTATTTCAATCAGTGTATGTACATAGATAATACAAACGTCTTTAAGTTTATGTGCACCATTTTATCAGGAAATTACAGTAGAATCGAGCAGTGATAGGTAAATGAGTGTTTAATTTGTAAGCAGCTGGATTTACTGCATTTATAATGTGAGCCTTGATGACTGTCAGTCTGTCCCTGCATTTCCCATCTGCTTTACCTTCACATATCAAATCTGCGACATTCACTCCCAAAACACAAAAGTAGCAACACATTCTTCTCTTCTGGTCTGTTCATCCAGGAAACATGACGATGAGATGGAGGGGGATTTCAATGAGAAGGAGGGGCATGTTTCCTGGTGAAGATCCTGCCCATCAAGCTTTCTAAGATGATGCCATCAGGAATGAGTTTGAGAATGGTAAGACCCTGTAGATATTAACAATGTGCAGAGTGACATCTGCATTCTGGATGGTAATGGTATGCAAAAAATAAAAAATGTTTTGTGTGTGACAGAGGAGCAGAACCTGGTCAAAGAACTTGTTGCCCTGTCAACGCGAGACCGAATTCGGGCCATCCGTGACCTTCCCATGAGCTTTGAAGACAAGAAAAATATCAGGTGGGTTTTTACCACCAAGCCATTAAACATGCACTGCCTTCCTGTCAGTGTCATTACAGGCAAATAGTTAACCATTACACTCTGCTGGGAACCGTAAAAGGATTCTTTATTCAAAGATAAAGAGGCACTGTGTTGTTGCAACAAAGACTACTTGGGGAAGAGTTGAACACATGGGAGCAACTTACATTAGAAACTATTAAAGTAAAAGTCAGGTTTTTGTGTCATTGTGGCTGATCTTATTTATCAAGAAATATGGGTTATAAACATACTGATGTCACAACAAATCCCACCAAATTGTGTTGTAAATTACCTCCACAGGAGCCAAGTTTTGGCTGCTGTCCAATCTGGCAAGGAAGTCACATGTTGTGCAGATTGCACTGAGAGTGTGTCACTGGTGAGTGTTTGAAAACACGAAACTATATGCAACAACACCTACGAGCAAATACCAGCCAGGTGATTCATGAACAAAGCTCGTATGCCGTACATGTCACAAACTGTTCTCTCAGTCTCTTCGCAGGTTTGGCTACAGTATAAGATCAGCCAGGCAGACCCTGGAGCTGTGGCAAGGCACCATGAAGGAAATAGGCGGCCAGTTTGGCACTAGCGTCCTCTCGTATTTCATGTTCCTTAGGTGGCTGCTCATGTTCAACATTTTTTCCTTCCTGATCAACTTCAGCTTCATCACCATCCCCCTGCTTGTTTACGACCCCACTCCCAGTCAGAATGTGAGCTTCAGAGGACTGGAGATACTGACGGGAGCTGTAAGTGAAGGCTCTTATCACAACACCACATCACTCTACCTTTATGTACATTCACATCCATCCAAATGATCCCTGACATTCAGCACAGTATGTCTGTTCATTTGCAATCAGTTAAATCTGCTACAATTAACGTTTTTTAATTTAACAATTCATAAATATGCTATGTATAATGTGGGAGGTGTCATTCATAGTAACAAAGTAATGAAGCATCTATGCATTTACACTCAGGTCTGTCAGGTTCAGGGCCTGTTATTTTACCGTGGCCACCATTTTGATAATCAAGATACATGGACACATGCCCCATTGTTTCCCGTGGGAGTAAATATGAATAAAAACAGGACTAAAAAGAGAGAGTAAATGCTTCTTGTCTGCTGGATGTGTAAAAGGGCAACTGTTTGATAACACAATAGCAATAAAGCTTTTGTGAGGTGATATAAAAATGCATTAGAAAGTCACCCCTCTGCTGGATATTTAGCTTCCTCTACATTTAGTCAATTTTGTCTACATAAATGTTTCAGTGGTAATAAATGTGTTATGGTTTCTACAGGGTTACTTCACTTACACTGTCATGTTCTATGGAGGCTACAGCAATGAAACCTTAGTGGGTCCGGTGGAGTACAACATGCAGTTGGCCTATTTCTTCACCATTGCAATTTACATGGTGTTATGTGGAATTGTCCTCGTCTACAGGTCAGTCTGTTCTTCTATTTTACAGTTATGGCTTAGTGCTAATTATATTAATTTGCTTGTTGTACATTTCCTTGAACGTCCACCTCCCACTATTTCCCAGGTTAAAAGTAGTTTTTATATTTAAAAAAAGCATGTTGCCTATTTTTGCAATATGTCTCTATCCTCATTCAGCATGGCAAACTCATTCAGGAAAAACTATGTACTAGCAAACGCAGCTTCAAACAGTGCTTGGCAGCTTCTCTGCGGCTGGAATTTTCGGATCACCAATGAAAGAGCAGTGAGACAGCGCAAGAACAACCTGCGTGTCCAACTCAAGGTGATTTTTTTAATGAGTTACAAACCTACGTTACCTGTTCAAGACAACAGGCTATTAAAAAGAGAGACAAATTTTATTATGTGATCATTTTACCCAAACATCATTAAACATATCTGAAACAAGCAGCACTAAATGACATGGCATACAGTGTATCCTCTAATTTAGAACTACAGAGTACAAACGTTATAAAATCCAATTGTAACTTTAACTCAGTTACATTTTAAAATAAGCCCTCTATGTGCGTTATATTTTTAAAATAAGCTTTCAACAAATAACAGACATTTACCTGAAAAAAATATTCCTGTTTAAAGGTACAACACACATCTGATTGTTTTTTGATCACCATATTTTTCCTCTTGCTATGTCCTAAGGAATCTTTGTCAGAAAAGGCCCAAGGGGACCTGCTGACCTCCTCTGAAAAGCTGAAGCACTTTGGGATTCATTTGGGTTCCTGGCTGCTCTCCACTGGTCTAGCTGTTGGCTGTGGAGCTGGAATTTATTTTCTCTGCCAATATGAACAGCGGGTACACAAGATTCAACTTTAAGTCATATTGTTAAATTGGATTATTGCTTTTGCTGGATATAGACTTAGAAAGAACAAAAATGTTTCTTTTCTGTCAGAAAAAAATAATCATTGTCCCATTTTTAATACAGTAATAACAAAGGAACGTTCTTGTCTGCACAGCCGTCTTTGTGTACTGCAGCAAATAAAACTGCATATGATATGATTCATGACACAGTAACTTCTTTGGTCTTTATAGTTATTTCATACTAATAGACATTAAACTTACAGTAATATATTGAATCTTCAGCTTTAAGCAGAGCAGGGCTTTACTCACTTCATTGCACACAGTATTTTTTCATCTGTCATGATCTAACCCAAATCTGTTATCTTTACAGCAAACGACAGATGCTGACAACTGGTCTCTGCTTCAGGAGGCACAGACTCTCCTGGTCCCCTTTGTGGTGTCTCTGATTAATCTGGTTGTTCCACTTTTCTACTCTCTCTTCAGCAAGTTTGAGAAGTACTCCAGCCAACGTAGTCAGATCTACACTCTGGTCATCAGGTTAGAAATCAGGCGCTCCAAATGTATAACATATGTACATGTATTAGTCTTACTAAATTAGCATGAGAGGTGCCGGTAAAGTATTTCTAATCTGTTATCTTCTGACAACATCAGGCTCGCTGTTAAATAATTGTGTTTCTAGTTATTATAGTTAAGCTAAACAAACCTCTGCTCGCTCCAGCTTCAAATTGTGTAGAAATTAGAATGGTTTCAGTTCGTTCCCTCTTAGCAAGAAAGCAAAAAACTATTTCCCAAAATGTCAAAATTATCTGCGTTGAACTGATTATAAAATTCTCTCCATGTTTACAGAAATGTGTTACTCAAGATGTCCATTCTGGCTGTCTTGTGTTATTACTGGATGAATGTGGTTGCCATTAAGTTTTCGGTATGTATGTCAGAGATTAGTGATTTTTTTTTTATCTTTAAATACAGCAATATTAGCCCTATCAATAGGCATTGATACAGATATTCATCAGTGTGTTCTCTACAGTGCTGGGAGTCCATGGTGGGACAGGCACTGTACCGGCTTGTCATTTTTGATTTTCTTTTTCTAATGTTGGGATCCTTCTTTGGAGAGTTTCTAAGCAAGTGAGTTACACAAATTTAAGGCTTTTTTATTCTCACAAATGGAAGGAGATAACCTCAGATGGAAATTGTAATTATTTTTCTGTAACAGTGTGATTGGAACCAGATTATTTCCAAGTCATGGGATGCCGGAGTTTGAAGTAGCCAGAAATGTTCTTGAACTTATCAACGCTCAGACTCTAATCTGGTAAGAACAACACGTGCTACACTTTCTAGCAACCCAGTGGAGTTAAAATTAGGACTTCTCTCCTGGTGTCAGTGCTAATTTGCCATTAAATTTAAACTCATCTTTTATTTTCTCTCCACAGGATTGGGATCTACTTCTCTCCTCTTCTGCCTGTCATCCAGATTCTCAAGTTCTTAATCTTGTTTTACGTAAAGAAGGTAAACTAGCATCCATGACACTTAGAGGTGATTGTAAACTGAACTGCTTTGATGACATACCTCCATGTGTCTGCATTATACAATGTTTTGGGATCAGGTTACTCTATTTGTGCATCTAGTTCAATAATTAATTGAAATCCTTTCATTACTTTGACAGTAAGCTTTATTGTCTGAAATCGAAAAGACAGGTGGGGCTTTCTATTTGTCACGTAAACCATTTGGTTGCATTGAAGTAAGGCTAATCATTTCCAGAACAGTAAACAAATTAAATACTATTGGTAATTTGATCCAGGCTGGTTCTAGTGTTGGTAAATGTTTCATGAACATGCTGAATTGACTTTGGATGCTGTTCAAAACCCTGATGTACCTTCATGTTTTCAATTTTGGAGAGGAATAGACATGACATTTCGTTCATTGCTTCATTAAATATTAATTTTTATAGCAGGTATTATTATAATAAACAATGCAAAAGGTGTTGGTGTTATATGTATTTGTTCTTTGTACCCTGTTCAAAGGTGAGCCTGACCCAGAACTGCCAGCCTCCTCGGCGGTCAGGCAGAGCAGCTCAGATGCAGACTATCTTCATCGCCCTCCTCTTCTTCCCTTCCTTCGTGGGAGCCCTGTCTATTGTTGCATACACTGCCTGGAGGTACGAGGACTTTACCTATTTGGTTGTGATAAACTTCTGTGCCGCTTCAACAGCCAAAACACAAAGACAAACATTTAGGAGATAAATTTCAAAACAAAAGCAAAATCCCAATAATACCAGTCTTAACATCTGTCTCTTTACGTCCATCTTGTATTGCTCTGTAGCCTGAGCCCCTCAGAGCAGTGTGGCCCTTTCCAGGAACTTAACAACACCTTCAGTGTGGTTTCAATGTGGATAGTTGATCTGGAGAAGATTCCTGGTTCCCAGTGGGTTATCTGGATATTCCAAAATGTCATCAGGAGTGAAATCTTCTACTATTTCATTACACTCATCATTATGTAAGTGCGTAGCATAGTGTACATTCCATGTTGTGTGGATATTTTGTTTGTGCAGGTATTTTGTCTGTGCGACATGTACTCCAAGCCTACCCGTCAAAGAACACAACATTGCAAACACAATCACAATTTATTGTTTTATTATGTGCTGCTTTAACCTGGAAACCAAACCCTTTTGCCAGATGGTTTATTGGCTCTGGCAGACAGGTCTCCCATTCAGACAGATTATCACTCAAACTGGCTCATGTGGGGGCTGATCATAACTGTTGATCTGTTCTGTGGATGATCTGATTTTTGACAAATAACAGAGCAACGTTACCTGTCCAGATTTAAAAAGTCACGTCACATGTATTTGCTCTTCTGATTGGTTGAGACAGAGCAACTTAATAGGCTCACACAATTAAGATCAACCTGTCAAACCGGGCAGTGCTGATCAATTATCATCACGATTCTGTTGCTGCATTGCTTAATCCTGCACATCAGTAAACAGGGTCATGTAAGGTATCAAATTCAGCATCAAAATAACATTCACAGAGTCGAGGTGTCTTTACTGGCGTTTATTTGACTATCAAAACATGATGATAGACTGGAAATATGCCCTCATACAGTGTGCTGACGTGTCTTTTCAAGCATCTTTATATCCATATGCAAAAACTGTTCATGGCAACTGAATTATCATTTTTTTCTTACTCAGAGTCATTGCATACATCTTCTGGCAAGTGACTCAGGGCCGCAAGCAGCTTATTGGTCGACTGAGACAACAGATAGTTAATGTGAGTGTGTTTTAAAACTATAAATACAAATGTACTTTTGTCTATTTTTATGCTTTTGTTTGACATCCATTTTGCATGCCAGCTTATCACTTGGCTGCAATTGAAATAATATTTCAGTCTCTCTTATTTTTTTTTCTCTTTATTTTTTTCACCAGGAGGGAAAAGACAAGTCTTTCTTATTGGACAAGCTCCAGAACCTCCAGAAATCTAATAAAAATCCAAAACAGAAGGATCAAAAAAAGGTTTGTTTCATGCTTGCTAATCAAATTTCATCCTGAAACTTTTCCTCATCCTCACTGCATATTTTCTCTTCTCCATCAGCACACCGACGGACGTTCAAGAGGACACTCCTCTGGCAGTCAGTCCAACGCCACCGTTCAGGCTTTACTAGCTCGCCAGCAGCTTGAAGAGGAGGGGTACAGACACAACACCGGTGGAGTGCCTGTTCCTTCTGATATCTCCACCTCCAGCGCTCTGGCTCAAGCCATGTTGGCCCGTCAGAGAGCCGAGAACCAGGAGCAAGATTTACACTGGATGTCCAATAAACACTCATCATCCTCCAGTGCCCTTGCACGGGCCATGCAAGACAGACAGGTGGCTGAGGCTCAAGGGAGGGACGAGTACAACAGCACAACAGGTTTTTCTGAAAACCCTGTCAACATACCCAGCGCTTTCGATCTGGCCATGCAAGCTAGACAAACTGAAGAATATGAAGCATATGATGCAGATGAACTACCATCCTCTATGTCAGATGTTATGATGCAAGTCATGCAAGCCAGGCAGAGAGCAGAGGAACGTCCACAAAACCAAGCTCCTGCTGGCTCCAGCGCTCTCATACAGGCCATGTTGGCCCGGCAACAAGCACAGAACGAGTATGACGACGGTTACTAAACTTTATCTTTACTTGAGGAGAGTGACACAACTGAAAAGGACAGAATAAATTCTCTTAAGAAGACTGAAATCACACTTTCTCACTGAAATCCGGTTGTGGTGTGTGTTGACTAGGACTACCCAGAAGAGGGGATCTTAATTCTCAATGAGATCTCACTGGCTAAATTAAGGATGAATAAATTAAATTAAAAAAAGATTTGTTTCATCATCCACCAATTAGAAATATCAGGCACAAGACCAGAAATGGGAGGGTTTTATCTACATCGCATTATATTCAGTCTTGCTTCACATTCACAGACATAATTGTCGAAATAACTTTTGCACATTTTGAACAAAGACACTGTATTTTAATAGTATGTTTCTATAACAGTAGATAAGCCTTGCAGGATAAATAAATGTTAGAATATATATAGGCTTGATCTTGTGCCATTTTTAATGTATTTTTTGGATCATAAACATAAGCTGTTATTACTGTATATTATCTTTGAATGTGTATAAACACCACATGTGAGTAAAATAGAGTGAATAAAAAAATTAATTCAACACTTTCCCCTGCATTACATCACTTTAAGGGAACAGCTTTTGAAAGCAAACTATTTATACCAAAATATGCCACTGTAACAGCAAGATACTGTCACTATCATTTGTTATTTTGCAGACATGGTATTTTAAAACAACACTGCCCTCTGTAGGAATAATGAATTTAGTTTTACTGCACACAGTCTTTTCACTTTGTTCTTAACCAGTGGTTCTTCAGACATATTGAAGTTCCTCTCAAGACCTGTATTATACAAACATACACTACTGTGAGTAATCCTTTATGTTTACTGTGTTTTCGATAAAAACAGTTTAATTGCCTTGTTTGGAATTGATTTACATTTCCTAAGTCAATATCAGACATACATATTCAGTTTCTCAAGTTTAATTGTTGGAAACAAGATTCTCCTACTTCACTGTGTATTATCAGTGTTTCCACATCACAGTTGTTATGTGTTGCATATTAAACCTTGAGCAGCCTCAGCCTCCAGACATTAATTTCTGCTGGTTTGTAAACACCCTCAACTCAAAATTTGAGCTTTTAAGCATCTGCAGATGAGTGTCAAACAAATCTGAAATAAGTAAAGTGAGGTAACCACATAAACATGGTTACCATAAACATATCCAGCCAAAATGTGAACCTAATAGGGTTTTTTTCTTTTAAGTTTAAGGGTTTTTTTCTTGTGTCTTTGGCTCAGGCTGCAGGTACAGACCTCTACAAAATCAGTACCGAAAACACGGCAACAAGGGAGGACTCTCACATAGGAAACAAAACAGAGATTCACACTGAAGGCTGGATTTTACATGTTTCTATTCAATTCATATCATGGCTTTGTTAACACTGAACAAAACTGCAAATTTGCAAATAGTGCAAGAGTTTCTGGACATTTCAGTTAATACTGGACTTTTCTCAGTGTAATCAGACATACAGAGTGAGTCCCCCTATATGAAGGCTACTCTGCAGGTGCACATTTCTAGGACTTGATTGATTACACATGAAGCCATTTAACAACAGTACAAGTCATTACAAACACTCAAGAATAATACGTATACATAGTATTAACACATTCTCATACAGATACTGATGCATATAGATATAATGTTAGCTTGTGCTCTAGAATTGGGTCTTGTTAGAATATTGCTTATTCACCTCTTTGAGTCGTAACTTAAAGATAACTGGACATTATGACACAAAGTCTTTTGCTCATTAGCCTTCTTGCCATTAATTAGATGAGAGGTTTAGCTTAAAAAATATCTCCTATAAAAATTCCTGTTCAAATGTTTAAAATACTTGCTCTTAGTAATTTTGCATCTTGGTAAAAATTGTTAGTTTTGGGACTTTTCATAAATAGAATGTTTTAAGACGACTGCAGGGCAATTCTTTGCATTCTAATTAATTGAGGAATGCTGCTTGTTAATTTGTTTGATCACATGTAGTGCTAAATTCAGTATGTTGGACAAGGAGATTAAAATAAAATTTAATCACATTTTATAGTAACCTGTCTAAACAGGATAAGTTTGAATGATTTTACTATGGGTGATTATTAGTAGTATATACGTATGTAGTAGTATTATAAGTTATGTATTGTGTTCATGTAATACGTAAAGGTTGGTTTAGAAACTAAAGATCACATAAAGATAATATTAAGAATATCATTATTTAACTGTACCAGGTTACATGAAAGCCTAAAAAGCATTTTTTGTCACTGATATTAATGGATTTGGAAATTTTATCTCTCCATCTTTCATGCAAAATGCAGAGCTGCTGTTAGTCCATTAGTTTGCATAAATTAGGCTATTGTTTTAATTGGAACATTCACATGCAGTGTACCACCTGTTGTTAACTGCGCACTTAGGTATAAATAATCACATGCCTTATAGCCAGGATAAAGCTAGACCAGAGTAACTTATTATATGTGTCACC
Organism: Acanthurus coeruleus; assembly: GCA_029814675.1. Taxonomy (NCBI): domain Eukaryota; kingdom Metazoa; phylum Chordata; class Actinopteri; order Acanthuriformes; family Acanthuridae; genus Acanthurus; species Acanthurus coeruleus. The sequence goes on along the minus strand of JAPZDT010000019.1, from coordinate 19,753,664 downwards.
TGCTGCTTTCAAGCATATTTCAGCATATATATTACCATTGTTTATTGAGTGAAAATTTCTTACTTTGGAGCATAAAAACTTCATCAGTCACTAAACCATTTTATCATTCTGCCTAAACTCCAAATACATCTGAACTGTGTTCGACTTTTCATATAAACATTAATGGCAGGAAGTAGTCTTTTGCACTTGGAAAATTAATGTACAGACTTCCGAAGTCCGAAGAACATGGCTTACATTATAGATAATGATTGGAAGGCATTTCACATCCTGATAAAACTGGCAGGTATTATACAAAGAAAATACAAACATTTCGCATCGAGGGGAAAAAAGGGATAAACAGCATATTGCCTCAGACCTGAGACTCTTACTTTGAGTATTCAAACTGATAAAAATTGAGACATCTGACTGATAAAATGTCTTTTTACCAACTACAGACTGTATTAGGCCCCCTCTGTGTTGACACAGAGTAACCCACCAGACATTCTGAAACAAGTAGTTGC
>JAPZDT010000019.1:19586649-19596851 GCA_029814675.1 Acanthurus coeruleus | reverse complement strand
AAAACTACTTTGCTCTTGACATGGGGATTGAGGGAGGGGGAGAGCACATAAGGAGCATCTCTTCTGCATACACCAAGTTTCAGCTGCCTGAAAGAAAAAGAGGCACCACCTGTCCTTTTACCTCGATGAAATGATGAGCAAGAGGCAACTTTCAGCGCAAGTTCCACATCTGTTCATAGTTTTATACTAAAATGTAAAAAAATAAAAAAATCAACATGATGAAGGGCTTTCTGTGCCTCCTTAAATAACACTGTGATCTTTGCTTTTAAGACGTCCTTCTTTAATATTTGTAAGCACATTTAATTTAATGGCACAGACTGTACGAATGAAAATGTAGTTACAAAGCAAACGTCAGCTGTGTACATTTTCATGTGTAACATTAATCTTTAGTAATATGATAGTGACTTATCTTGTAGCCAGTGGTCTGTTGGACTTTAAATGAAAAACTATTAATTAATCATGTTGATTACAATGTAATATTAAAGGAAGAGTAACTTGGTCTTGTACTGAGTACTTTACTGTCCAGTTTTCTTTTTTCTTTTATTCACAAGTTTTTCTGATGGCATTTTTTACTTTTACTTGAGTCATTTTTATTGGAGTAATTGCACTTTTATTTAGGGAGAGTTCTGCAAGACTCATACCTCCCTGTCAATTATATTTTGTTTCATGCTATTCTGTTGTAATCTGTTAACAACAGTATTCTATATTCCTTGCTACTGTACTACATGTACTACCACTGTAAACCTCACTGTGTGGTCTGGTGATTAATGGCACAATAAAGATGGACATTTCCGACAACTGCGCTGACACGTGCAGCAGTAACGATGCTATGCAAATGTGCAGCAATCAATCTTGGCACAGAAGTGGTTAAGTTTCAGAGGGAGGTGGAACAAAAAGCCAGCCATATTGGCGGTGCAGTGTGCCAAGTGGTAGTCATGGCCCCTGCCCAGCCCTCCTATTACGAGGCTGGCAATAAGTTGGCCTGCCCGCCGGGGAAAACAGGGATCTGACACCAGGAACATATGCAGCAACACCTGATTGCTGTGCCACCGCCGTGGACCTGGCTGCCAGAGGAGCGTAAACACAACACATGTATATTCAATACACACACACACACAACGAAGCTGGGGGGGTAATACTGTATACTGAATATATTATAATAACAGCTTCATAAAGTCTGGATAAATACCTGCAGAATAATGTACACTATATTAAAAAAGTCAAACACATAGAGTAACATCCATTTTTACTCATCATCACTCAGGCGACACAAGTATTACGCCCAGTGGAGCACACGCATGCATAAACACACACGCTCTGACTTACACAGCAAACCCATTGGGGATTAATTTCCTTACTCAGAAAAAGTGTGTATGCCAGGCTTGGCTGGTGTGCCAGTCGCCCGCGGTGCACCACACGCTGCCATGCTGTGCCAGCAAACAGCACTGATGCCCTCCATTTGCAGTGTCACATATATCAAATGCATGCTGCTATCACTTAGCCCTCAGTAGTCTGAACCCTGCCTGCCTGCCTGCCTGCCTGCCTCTGCAAATGTGTGTGTGTGTGTGTGTGTGTATGTGTTTACGTTTAGCATCTGGTTTCACCCGCTGCTGTGCACTCCGATGGATATTTGATTGACGACGGTCCAGTATAATACCATGATTGATTGTGTGAAAATCAGAGTGAATGAAAGTGTTTTCGGGATTATCTGTGACCAGACACTCACCCCGCTCTGCCTCAACACAAACTGACATTTCTTGGGATTTTATTTCCCGCCGTTTTATAGAACTTTATACCATTTCCCCAAACCCATGACCTTCTTAATAATCTCACATCCATGCAAACACACACACACATAGATGCACAAATTTGCCCACAACTGCACAAACACATTTAAAATTGCATACAGATTTTCTACCTCTTCTCCAGCAGTTAAAACCGCAGTCAGTAAATCATTATGGAGCCATGTGTGGTAGAGGGAGGAAAGCTTGAGAGAGGAGGAGGAGGAGGGTCAGGGAGCAGTTAGAATTTAGCCCTGCATTGTCTGCTCCCTCTCAAAAAGGTTTTTACTGTTCTTCATGGTCACGTTCTGAGCTGGATGCAAGCCTACAGGTGTCCCCGCTCTCTAAATGTGTTCCCCAGACCCTTCACCAGCCCCCTCAAGCTTCCCGTCTGTGACCCCTGACCCCACAGACCCCGGGAAGTATGGGTAATGGCAGGCTTGTCAATAAAGTTCAGGGTCACTAATAGACTAGCTTTGTTCTGCGATGTCAGCTACCAAAAAGGAAAAGACGAGGGGAAAAAAAAAATTTCCCTCTAACCCACCATCGTATCTGGGTCTATTCAAATTAAAAATGTGTGCTTTTGATTGTAAGCCCACAGATCACCCCACCCACCCACCCACCACTACCACCACCACCACCACCACCACCTCCCACCTCCTCCACCCCCCCTCCTCCTTTATGCCTGCCTGCCTGCCTTTCCTCTTCTCCTTCCATCTTCTTGCCGGGCTCTTCTCGTCTTTAACTCCAAAGAGGTGCTTGTGCGTTGGGCTAAAAGGTCTTAATGTGTCTGCATTCATGGAGCCAGACCATAGAAGGCTGTTTTTAACCCTGTTTACGGCCTTGCATCCATTTGGCCAGGAGTCCTTCCCTCCGCGTCCCTCCCCCTCTCCATATATCTCTCCATTTTTCAACCTCCTTCAGTCTCTCTTACTCTCTTTCTCTCTTCCACCCACATCCCAATCCTTTTGTGATAGGATATGAATGCACTTTGCTAGTTGATAATTACACTCTCCTTCTCTGCCCTTCTCTCTCTTTCTGACAGTGGGATCCACAGGCAGTCCTTATTCAGCCAGTAATTTGCCTGTCCTCCTCATTCATTGAGAAGGTACAAATTATCCCTCACACGGGCACTGGCTATTCTCCCTCTCAGCCAGTGTGATGAGGACTGCACTAAAAGAAAATAGCCAAGAATATGTACTTTGTATCTGCTCTAAGTGTAATTTAAAAGAAGAGATTTGTTTTTCATTCAAAAAGTACAGATTTCTAGTTAATATGATGAAGCAATAATGAACAGCCTTAATTGTGTGGCATTTTTCAGCTAACATTTGTTTATTATGATACAGGCATCCCCATAATATGGATTTCAATTTGTTTTGAATGTTTTTGACGGCATCAAATACAAAATGTTTGGCTTCAGCACAATAATTACAGTCAACACTTCAGTCAGCCATCTTGAGATAATTCACGGAAAATGAATCCTGGCATGACATGGTCCAAGCTCTGGCACATTTGGACATTTGCTCCTCATTGCCTTCTCATCAACACCCATAGCTGAGGTCTCACCACTGACCCAACTGGGTTGAAACCTTGTCCAAAATAGTAAGATCGACAAACAGATAGTTAGGAAATGAAAGGATCCCACGACAAATTACTTACAGGACTCCGGCTTCTTGTGAGCATATGTGTCTGCAGCCATTTATATCGCCTTCATGAGTGTGTAGTTTTGTCAGGATTTATGGCTGGATATGAATTTTATACAGTATAACACCCTTCAAGGCTTGGGTGTTTTGAATCCTTAGACAGGGTTGGTTTATTTCAGCATATCTGTGTGAATTTAATTACAAGTGCTTCTCTCAGTTAAGAAGCACGACCGCACCACGGCCATTTTGGTCATTTATTTATGGGTTTCGTTGGCAGAGTAGTAAAACCTCATTGGCTGGAGCAGGGTTTAAGCAGCCATTGGCCATGGCGATTACAGGGCAAACGAGACCACTGGACAGACAACAACTGGCGTGGGAAGTCAACAGGAAGTGCTTTTTTTAAAAACCATAATCACTTTTTGTCGAGTAATTACAGAACAAAACAAAATATATGAAAACACATGGTGATAATGGGACAAAGCATTGATCCTGGCTGTATGGAACAATGCCGGATGGTGATGGAGGGACAATGGAGTACAGAGGCACCCATTGTTACTTGACTCAATGAACTATGTAGCTCATTAGGTGGAGCTTCCCAAGATTAAAGAGATGGATATGAGCGGAGGAGTCAAGGCCCGAGGTTAGAACTGGGGGCGACAATCGACACTCTGCCACAGCAGAGATGATCCAGCTCCCGAGCCCTTGACCCCACAGCGGGCTGCAGCCTTTGATTCTTTTCTTCCTTTTTCATCCCCACATCAAGAACACCCATCGTTTCATCTCTTTGCATATTATCAGGCTCCACCTCGTTCTACTCATCTCTAATAAGGAAGATCTGTCTTTTTTATCTTTCTCTTCCTTTTCTCACTCTCTCACAACTATTGTCATCTTTCCCCCTGTAAGGGGTCCGTAATTGATGGATTTCATTGAAGGGTTTTAGGTGTTGTATGTATATCTGCCAAAAGCACTACGGCATTGATATTCTCCCCGAGGCAAAGGAAGAGAGAGGGAGAGAGACAGAGAGGGAGAGAGAGGTGACCCTGCTGGCTGAGTGGCAGTGGCCGTCATGCATAGCATCTCTAAAATGGAGGGGGGGGTTGGAGGGAGGGTGAATGTCACTTTCAAGTGTCTCTTCGGCACTCTCCCTTAATGAGAGATGGGTTCTGCTCCACAGACAGCCAAGGGGACCAAGGAAGGGCCCTCCCCGCCTCCTTCTCATTCTCTCCCTCCACCCCTCAGATCTCCAATCCTCCAAGGAGTTGACAGCTCGTAGATCCGCAAGCCTGCATCTCCTCCACCTGCACAACCTCATTTCCTCATCATAACAACAACAACAAAGGTAGAAGGATTTCTGTGCGCTGGTACTGTCCCTGTCTTCACAATATGCACATCCTTTGTGCATCACTCTTAATCAAGACGAACCTCTCTCACGGTACATTCTCGCTCATATCTTAGCTTCCTAGCTTACTCTTTTCTTAAGTGAGTGACGCACACTAAGGCTATTTAGCTAGCCTGGCTAGTCATTCATCCATTCCAGCTGAAGGGAAAGGTGAGAGGATAGATCTCCCAGGACTCCTTGCAGCCCCCATCTGTCAGACGCACCCAGCCCACTGATTTACATTTACCGCAAGGATTTATGGGATGCCAGCCACAAAACGAGTCGAAGCAGCAAGAATCATGGGGCGAGAGACAGAGCGGGGAAATTATTCAAAGCAGTGATTATTTTTGGACGGCCATTACGCATGCACACCTGATCAGGGGGTGTCACCCGTGACTCCCCCCATCCACCATGATGGAGAGGGGCCTCATCTGTGCTGCGCTCTTATTTTACCTGGCTTGCATAAAGGAGAATTCTCTTAGGCACCAGGAGAGTCTACTAAGGCTAAATTAGGCCCCCGGACAGGCAGAGGAGAAGGAAGAGAAGAGCAGATGAGGCAGTTATGTATGCACAGGGGATTGAGATGAGGGATACTGGTCAAATTCACGATCAATCTTCAACCAAATGTATCATGGCTATATATTCACAGATGAATATTTGCTGCTTTTTGTTATTTTATTCCCGTATGGGGTTATTTCAACATAGCAGGCTCACCATCTTTAATATATATTGCCACATTTGGACCTTTAAATCTATTGCATTGCAAATCAGTTAGAACTAAATGCAGCGAAAGATCATAAATGTGTGAATTTCTGTATGTTTAACAGATGACATTTGCTAGTCCATCTGCTCTCTCTGTAATTCAGAAGCCCAGAAAATGTCACAATGACAGCCCTCCTTTCAACGTGGCTCTTAAAGCTTTGTTCACTTGCCACCTTCAGTGAGGATCATCACTTATAGTCATTACTTACAGCACTTTGCAGTCCGTGGCTGAAAAGGGTTAGCGTAGCCAAGTTTGAGCACACGCTCCTGTGCTGTAACGCTACAACTGAGGTCAGCTCAACGGCAAGTCTCGGCCCTCCTCCCCTCTCCTCCTTTCTGCTCCCCATCTCCTCGCCAAGTTCATTACCACTGGCCCCCAGGAACGACCTGATTTCAATTCAGACGCACTTTGTTCAATTGCCCTACATGGGAAAACTTGCTGGAATGGGGCCAGTTGATAATGCTCTACCACCACTATGCTTATTTTATTTAATGCCCAAAACAGCAGATAATTTTAAAAATCTAGGGCAACTAATCATGAGGTTTTTTTTTCCCTCCACTTTCATTTGCAGCCTTACGTATCCATTTCTTCTACATGTTATTTTGCACTCTCAGGCAACATGCTGAAAATGTTTCATGGTACACTTAGCAAGTGTCTGAGTGGTGTCAAAGAGCAGTTGAGAATTGGTGATTAGCTGTTAGCAATTAGCTGACCTTAAGATGAAAGGAGCAAGGATAAGATCTTTGCTGTCGTGATGAGGTCAACATAACTGAACTCTAGCGTTTGTTTTGACCTCAGAATGACAAAGAGATGACTTCAAATCTACACTGAATGATAAGCAGCAGGGCTAAACTGTAAATGCCAAGCTAGCAGATGTGGTGTTTTAGAGAGTGGTTGTTATTGAGTCTGCCACAGGCATTTTCTTTCCCCTTTCATGTTCCCTCAGTGTAGGCAACATGGTCTTGTGAAATTTTGTGAGCCTGGTGTCTTTAATGACAGCTCATGCATGATTTTTGCCCAGTTTTTCCATCCCTTTAATGTACTGTAAATTGAATATTTTACATTGGCTGCTCTGATTAAAAGACATTTTCATTTTATCCACTGCTCCCAAACTCATTTGCTCCCACTGAAGTCAAAAAGGCAAGTACAAAACAGTTTTGCAAAACTGAAAGCACTTAGTACATAAAAAGTAGAAAGCAAACCTTTAATTTCTACAATTGCGTTTTAAAATGTCACATTGAATTTACACTGAACGCCTCATTATATTTAAACAGTTTGTTAGAATATTTATTTGGGAGCACATTAAAGTTTGATCCTTAAGATTTTTATGAAATTTAACCCTTTTTTAATACTATACACATGGTCAGCAACAACCACTTGGTGTATTTAAATTGTGTAATTGCATCTCTTAAGAGTAGTTAAATTTGTTAATGGCAGGGGCCCATCAGCACTGGATTCAAACTGCTAGTGTGCACTCCAGTAGTGTGTCCTGCACCCTGAGTTCAGTGGCCTGTTGTCAGAAATAAGAAAACCCTGCTCAAAAAGGTCTTTAAAAATTTCACTTTTTTCATTTGGTTTTGTGTTTTTTTCAAGCATTTTTTTCACCTATCTCAACCAAATCATTTAAAAAATCATAACCCTAACATTTGTTATTATTTCCTCTGAGCTTAATCTTTAGCAAAATTGCTTTAGTCTTTATTTTTACTTAAAGTTATACCTCTTTAATTTGAAGATAGAACCACAGCACACAACTTTAGCATTTTGAATAAGAAGGAAACAGTCTTTGCTAGAAAGAGTCTCTGTGTCAAAGGAACTGGGGTGTTTTATTGAGCCTGGCCAGCCAAGACTGTGATCCCCTTACCTATGAGACATATTTACAGGCATTTCTGTACTGGACAAAGTTCAACGCCAAGCAGTGCAATATCTCTGTTTTACTACACACTCTTTTCCCTACTCATCTACTTGCCTGACTGCTATATAAGGGTCTTTGCTGAGATGAAAAGCAGACTGAGAGTCACTATTTTAACCTTATTCAAAGCGTCTTATTTGCTCTATGATAGTCTTTTTCCTGGCAGTGAATGATCAGCTCGATAAAAATGGTCCTGCTCTTTGTGCCAGCTGATACTGTGATGATGAGTCGTTTCGGCGGGTCCAAAGGAAACTTGATTTGCCACCAAAACACAGAATCCTTATTCTGTCCATTTGAAAGTAGAACACCAAATGAGAATTGACTGTGGTCCGTTTGTGCCACACTAAGGCTCACAGAGAAAGAGGTGTGAGCAAAGCCCACTGTAGGGCTTAAAAAGGGAGAAAAGCTGCTTGGACGAGAGAAGCGCTGGACTAGGTGGGCAGATTAGTATCACAAGGATCCCTCAGAGGGATGAGGTGATGATGGAAAGTCTGCTTTGCATTATACTCTCAAATGTTGCTGCTGATTTATTCTGAAAATCATCACATTGACAGATTAAAGCAGCATAATCCATTGAAGTTGAAGAAAGCAAGCTTAAAATTGCTAAAGACACTTTCCTGGCACCATCCGATGAATGCACAATAACGAATATAATGGCTATTAATCATGATTAGCATATTCTGCACTGGACCTCTCACACTATTGTTTTTGTCATGCATTCATACAAACTGGTGGACATGGTGATGGTGGATATGTGGCACAACATATGTGGGAAATATTTCAAGGCTTTTGTGGCCTGACAGAGGAACCACCTAATCTGTGGAATAGCATTCCCTCAGATAGTAGGTCTGAAAGGCTGTTAAGCGAAATAGGACAAAGGGACTCTTAATTTCCAATACGGCTTCATCGGTTGTCAACCCAATTAACAGATCAGGAGGGATCAGTCTGTGACAACTGTCAGAGCACAACCTCAAGACAAAACAGCCATTGTGCCTGAAGGAAACCTACATGCCCTAGTCAGATAGACGGGTGGGGAATAGGTAAGACCCAACATTGGGAGATAGACTAGAGGTTGCAGATGTGTTCGTAGACAAACAGGTGTATGTATTTTCAAAGTATGTCTGCACTCATGTAGACATAGCAGTGAACGTGTCAGTGCCTGCATCCATGTACAAACCTCTTTTCTCATTTCTTTCTGCAGCTCATGGAAATATCGCAGCAGAGGCCAGTTTGCCGTATCGACAGCATTTGCAGAAAATTTGAGGCTGGTTCACAGTGTTGAGGCTAAGTGCTGGTGACAAAGAGAGATGCCTTGAGGACTCTTCAAACGTCCATCCTCACACAACATGAAGCGGACAAGACCTGCAGCGGCTCTGAGATGGGTTGCCCATCTGAGCATATGTTGCAGGGACAAAGCAGCGGAGGGAGACAAGGGAGCAAGACTGAGAGGGAGAAGCAAACAGGGTTAATGCAAGGCATGATAAGAGAGACAAACAGACAAGCAAGCAGGCGGGCAGGCAGACAGACGGACAGACAGAGAAGTAAGGGTGAGAGAAATAAAAAACAGAGAGATGGAGGGGGGTGTGGATGTTGAAAAGGGACAGAGAGACTGTGCATGAAAGGAGGGAGGGAACGAGGGGGGTGAGAGGGTGAAGGAAAGGAGGGGTAAAGAGAGGGGAGGAAGTTTGAAGTAAAACTGTTGGGACGTGTGTGACATTAGGACATTGGAGCCCTGGCAGGAGTTGTGTCATTGGTCCATATGACTTGTGCGTTGCCTGGGTGAAGTAACGCGTTGTAACAGTGGTGGAATGGTCACTGTATGTCACTGCCCTTTCCATCAGAAGCCCTGTAATGACATGTCAAAACATTTAGAGGGGCGCTGCATAGAAATGTTGCTGATGACTAAATGTCCTTTGGCTGACAGGAATCACTGTTTTGGTCAAGAATTAATAATTTCAAATAATTAAAAAAATATGAGAATAAATAGGCTGAGTATCCCTTATAAGACAGAGAGAAATCTTGTCTCTCCACGCCCTTTGTGATGGAGGCCTGAGTGTTTAGTTGCTGTGGCCTGATGAGACTGAGCAGAGTCCTTCGGCCATATAAACAAAAACCCTCAGCAGAGAAAATGCCATGGTACTCCAGACCCCCCTACCAAGAAATCTGACTTGACAAGAAACAGACACAGGTTCAAGCCTTGGCCTCCAGGCCTCGCTGCATTCTTCACCACTCCACGAAGCATAAAGTGGTGAGGAAATGTTGACATTTTTCCTGTATTTCACCACAAATTAGTCACACAAATAAAAAAAGGTAACCTCACATTTAATAGGAAATTGCATAAATGTGTATGTTTATTCAACCGTAACTCTGACAAATTACCTTCATATGGAAATATTTTTCATTAGCAATTGAGCTTTGTATAGAAAAACACATTACCACACGGGTTTTATTCGCTACCAGTGTTTCGATGGTTTGATACTATATGCTGTCTGTCATAAAAAAGTACCATTCAGGACACTGTACAGGTGCATACTAATACAAAATAACATCAATATAAATAAACCAAAAAATCCACCTGAAAACACTATAGAACATTAAAAGGGCCTTGATAGATTTTTCAGTCATTATTGTAAGAATCAAAGTCTGGGGAAACAGATGCTTAATTTGAAATATGACTCTGGAAAAAGCTTAAAGCTCAAAAAGCTGAAGTCTGAGAAAAAAAACCCTG
>JAPZDT010000019.1:19198183-19209342 GCA_029814675.1 Acanthurus coeruleus | reverse complement strand
TACATGACAAAAAAAAAAAAAAGCCGAATGCAGTGTGGAATGATGGTTCTTTTTATTTAATTCATTTGTTATAAACTGTCATGAACACCAAAGGAAGAAAATTATGGCAAAAAGCCCTGACACATCTATTATGCTTAACTCAAGTTACAGAGTCTAGAAACTGACGTGTTTTGACATCCTGTGCTGCCAAAATCTCTAATCTTCTGAGCTGACAGGTTACCAAAACCCAAATAAATGAGCCACTTTAAGAGAAAAAAAAAAGCCTCTTTTTCACAAACCTTGAGTAGACTCTAATTGGGCTCCTGTGTACTTGTATTGTAAACTATGTAAAGTGGCTGAGTTAAATGATTAGCCGGGTCTTATTGTTTGTATTTCTTATTTTTAAATCAAACATGAGGTTATTAATTTTCCAGTACCTTTATTTTTTTTTCTAAACAAAGTCCATCGGTCCATATCAAAGATGTAAATTTGACTTACGGTCAGAAACAGTGAAGTAGGGAAAGGAAAACTTTTAAGGAAGGGATCAGGAAAAGGGGGAAAAAATCCAAAAGCAAGAAGGAATCACTCAAAGAAGATGACCGGACGGCGGAAATCACATGACATTCTGGTGACGAATGAACGCGAATTGGCAAGTTTTTACATCCTGCGAGGACAGCAGAGAAGTGAGACAAGTGTGTGGATGAGTGGAGGAGGTCAAGTGATGAGAATTGGTGAGATCACGGGAAAATATTGCGAGGCAGGAAGTAGTCGGAGGTTTGAGACGACAGGAGAGTAAAGCCAGGTTCAGACTTGACAATATTTTGACTGTTTAATTGGTACCTGTGTCAAATCTGGTGATCATATAGTTATAAAGTCTTGCTATGATCCTGCAGAGAGACGCGACAGACTGCACACTGCTCCCCTAATCAATCATACCTCGCCGTCTTTCACAGCCCGCATGATGTCATTGGAAACGAGGTGCGAGGGACTGACTTCTGGGAACAAGAAGTAGGATGCTGGCAGTCTTGTGTCCGGAAAAAGCCTAAAAACAGTTCCGCCCCCACAACACCGCCGACATCACTCCTGTTTTACTTGGCCATGTTTAAAGTTGAGCAGAGAGGAGCCCCTTTCATCCTGTTTGTGGAGTCACAGAACAAATTGTGGATTCATTATTCTCAGTTTAAATAATCAATTGTTGCTGTGAAACTCCACTTTTTATTCTCAGATAGATAGAAGATGTTTCAGGTTGTGACATGAAGCACATTCAGAACAGTTTTCAGCTGCAGATTAACACACATTTGATGCTCTGGTGAATATTTATGGTACCAGAATAATGTGAGTCAGAATTGACTCAGAATAAAATCGCATGGATGCGTTCATTGTCATAATGGATCATGTGACCTGACTCATTGATGCATTTTTAGCCGTTTTTTTGGACAACAATTGTTCTTTATGACACAAAGAATGTGGCCGCACAGGAAACACAGCTTGGCAGGATGAGCTCATAGCCGGTTCCAGTCTTTTCACGAGGTTTTGTTGACGAGTAGAAAAAAAATCAAATATCTTCAACCTTATCATCTGAAACTCGCAGAAAATGACAAGAAATGGGACCAAAGACAAGCTACATTTGCTTGCATTCTTTCTCCTTCAAGTAGCAGCTGCCTTTTGCATGCTCTCTTACACGTCATTTCTCTATAGAAAATATGCAGAGTCACATTTGATGTATCCATGGGGGAGACAGTCAATGGAACATAATTATACTAAGTGCACTGCATCATTGTGCTGCACAAAAGGACATCTTTCCATTTCAAGCTTTCCACTTTGCATTTGATAGAAAACACAGCACATCCTTTATAGCAGCCACTCGCAGTGTGTCATTTTTTAAGTAGTATGGGCATTTAAGGAAGGAGGTTGGGCGTGTCAAGCAATGCATTTCCCTGACACGTCTATTATCAGGGACTGTACCATTGATAACTGATTAATTCCAGCATTTAGCAGACGCTCTTATCCAGAGCGGTTCACAGCTAATAAGAGATTCACGTAATCGTACAAATAAAATGACTCCTGGTGTTTTAAAAGGTAATTAACAGAAAAAAAAGAGACACAAGAAGAAGACAGGATAGTGAAGAAGAATCTCAGTCATTTCAGTAACGTGGGATGTTACATGTTAGCTTACAGCCGGTCCGGGAAATGCCGAGGAAAATGTCAGTGACGGATCTGCCAGGCTTCGTGTTAGATTCACTGGAACCCTTTGTTTCATCACTCATCCTGTTGAAATGTCTGGTTTCCTCTTTCCTGACATTTGAACAGTGTAATCTGGCAGCTCCGCAGCTCAGATTGAACAGTCTTTATATTTGTTTTGATCTCTTATGTTTAATGTTGCTGGATGGAGTTGCTCCATTTTGAGTCACTGACAAACAGCTCGAGCTCAGCCAGCATAAGAAGAGAGGTAAAACCTTATTTCTATACAACATGAAGCTGTTAAAGTTACTGCGGGCCGACTTTCTCCTGTAGGTTTTTGCTGAGTTTTCAGCCTCTGCAGTGTGTGATGGAGCTGTCACAGGGTCATTTAAAGTTAGTCTAGTTTGTCTGGATGACTCAGGTTGGACAGTTTTTCTCTGCAAACATTGTTAAGTAAGTCTTGTTAATGGGGTTGCTTGTAAAGATTATCATAAAACTCTGCTGAAATCTTGCTCCGCGCCTGCTGGCTGTGCAAATAAATGACTATAATATAAGCCGCAACAACCTTTAAAATGTAACTTTATAAAATAAACATCACCGAGGTATTTTCCCAGGGAAGGAAATGTGAAAGCTTTTTATGACCTGGACCTTCTCCAGATGCTCGATGTAAAAAATCTCCTCCTTTAAATCTAAACAAAGCATGAAATTTCAAATGTCTTGTAAGTGTAGTGAGGCCAGAAATTGCTTAGTAGGCAATTCTTTAAAGCGCAAAAAAAGAAAAATACGAGGAGAAAGGATCAGTGTGAGATTTGAAAACATGATGACAGGCGGGCAGCAGCAGCAGAAAGTAGATGCTGAGCTGCACTGATTAGCAGGAAAATCAGTGCGAGGTGAATTCGTCTGGGCTCCACTCATATCTCTTAAATTTTTAATGCAGCGTTGTATTTTGCAGTGTAACAAGTCTGAGAGCTCTGGGCAGCAGCGGGGGTATTTGCAGGAAGGAGGGGGGTCTTGCCAGCTACTTTCCACAGCATTAAAGTAAAGTAAATAGCTGTTGTGTCTCATTACCATTCATTTTTAAAGGGGACTGTTAGTATAATGAATGCCTCCACTATCTTCACAAGGTCCTCCTCCTCATTCAGTATTAAGATGAGTAATACTATCTTTCACAATAGATAAAGTGCCAGCAAATATTTCCTTTGCAATTAAATTGGTCAGTTTTGCTTATGCACAACAGGCACTGTACAACACCAAGTTTTGAACTTAATTACCCACAATAACAGTGTGATATACTGAGTATGTGGTTCTTTGCAGGGAGAGCATGATACAAAACGAGACGCTTTTAATAAACACATAAAGACAAGCCCAGGCCCCGTGGAGCGTGTAATGTGTGAATATGTGTGGGAGTGTGCAGTCTTTAATTTGTTTGCACACAAAAAGCTTCAATGATGAGCACATACATCTGTAGTCACACACACCAAAAGTCACAAAAAGGGATTTTTGATTGTGATATGAGCTCTCCCTTATGAAGATGTGTCCATTACCTTATTTTTTACACCACTTTACTGTTTTGAATTTTCATGTAGCCACCAATATTGACATGTTTTTCAATTATATGGAGGTTAAAGGTTGAGAACCTGCCTCACCCTTCTTGCCTCAGGTTTTCTGTTGTTTACGTTCTTACAGATGATTATTACCATCAGCGCTTTTATGGAGGATGCCATCAAATCCTGTTTAAGGCGCTTGTAAAATTAGTGCTGATTCAGTTTAATCTGTCATGGCAAATGCTGAATTATACTGCCATTTTGCACAAAATCGATTTCTTCACATTGGAAATTATAAAAATACATTTCTGCTTAATTGTTTGAAGGGCGGATTTGCCCAAATTACAAACAGACAAATATATTTTCTCATTTACTCGCAGATAGTGTTTTTATCCAGTATTTTTCTCTCAAATTTCTGCCTCTACATCAATAAATGAACATGCATAGAATTTTGTTTGTGATGCTTGAAGCACCAAAAAAAAGAATATACTATGTTCAGAAGCAATGTGTTTTCCCAGAAACCACCTCTCGATTGCTCTGGATAATTCACAGACCTCAAAGGAACATTTTTACTGGAACTATTTTCTAAGAAAGAACTAGTCCCAATGAAAACTGTTAACAGTTTGTAAATTGATTATCCACAGCAGCATTAGACTCATGTTCTTGACCCAAACATTGCTGTTGAATATTTAAAGGTGATTTTTCAAAGCTGTGATCATAACATTTAGAGTTCAATTTTACTAAACACCGTCAGAATACCTGGAAATTGGGACAAAAAAAAAAAGCCAAACAAGCTGCTTGATACCAGGAGCTGTAAGTTAGAAAATAGGTGTTTTGTATTTTAATTTTTGCACATCAAAGTGAAATGAAAATATTTATTGTCATGTAGACATGAACAGGCAGAACATATATTTCTCACACATTTTATATGGTACATGTTTAAGAGCGCTATAGGTTGCCCCATGTAATATTTTTGTTGTCACTGCATTAGCATGATGAGTGCAGACGTGTTTTATTAGAGACAAATGAAAGCTAGTGTGACACAATTATGGCAAAAACAATAACAGCGCCGTGTGAGCCACGCCATGATTGATAATACATCAGGGGGGATTCAGTGGTGTTGGGCTTAACCAGGCTCTCCCTCAGGGGTTTTCCATTGGCATTAGTCAGACAAATCCCTTTGTCAACCTCTCCCCTTGCCATTTTTATTCATAAGCATTTGGCCCTAAGAAAGACATCAAACCAAGAATACAACGAGAGGTCAACATCGTCTTTGCACAATGTTAACCTCTGCATTGATGAAGCTAATTCACATTTCCTGAGCCCAGCCTACGGGGGTTTAGAAGAGGAGAAGGAGGAGCAGAGGGAGGCAGCAGGGCATGTGTGCGTGTGTGTGTGTGTGAGTGTGTGTATGCATCCATGTGCATGTGTGTGTCTGCCTGTGCCTCTCTGTGTGTCAGTGGCCACTTTGTAGTGAGTCATCCTCTTGACCCGGGCCCCTCCGCATGGGGTTTGTATTGATAGCGTTTGCTGAAAGGAGGGGAAAGTGAATGTTGTCCGAGCTCATTGGAATGACAATGGGGGCATATGGTTGTGTGTGTGTTGGTGTATGGTTGTGGCAGCCACCATATTCCTCTGCGCAGGGTTGCCAGGTGCTTCATGAACGGACCCACTGAGAGTCCACAAATCATACACAGATGCAACAGACTGGCTCGTGGCTCTTCAGCCCAACGGGGGGCCCTGTGTTGCTGTTGGCCCCTTTTTCTTTCTGTCTCTGATTTCTATTTTCTGGCATTGATCAAAATTTAATAACAGAATATAAAATCCTAACAGGTAAAAAAAAAGAAATCCGACTTGAGATAACTGTCAAGCAGAGCAACTATTCATGATGTGTTTATCCTCCTAATCAGAGCCCCCGACTCTGAACACTGTGAAAACCCCACAGAGAACAAGAGAATAAAGATAACCTGATGTAGCAGCATCCCCTCCCACACAAAGCCACTTCTTCTGTCATGAATAGTCAGCTCCACCCTAATGACTATTCAATACAGTCTGCAGGCTGCAGATGAACGGCCAATCCACAGCAGCATCTGCTGCGGGCCTAACTCGCCAGACGCCAGCCTTGTAAGAGGGCCATTGCAGGCTAATTGAAAGACAGAGGCCATCTCTCAAAGACAATGTTTGTGTGCATGTGTGTGTGTTTGTGTGTGTGTGTGTGTGTGTTGAGAGAGAGACTTGACAGAAAGAGAAGTAATAGGGAGAAAAAAAGAAGAAAGTGGCTGACAAAGAATGGAGAGAATGAGGAAGAGGGAATGAGGAGGAGAAAGAGAGACATTCCTCTCCTCACAAAAAGAACAGCTGACCTGTCAGCATTTGTTCCCATGCGGCCATATTGGAAAAGCTCCTGTGGGTATTGAATTAACATAAACCCAAACCCACTTCATGTAATTGGAGTGGCCTTGTGGTCTTAATTTAAACTTGTCTGAATCATAGGACTTCTGATTGTCTCTGGGACAAGATATGGCTCCTTTTGTAAAAGACTAAAGCTTGAACTGATGTCTTGAATCACAGGTTAGAAAATGTTGAGCTTGTAATAAACAACAAGAGATAAATTATAAAGTCCAGTTTGATCTATAGTTTTAAACGTGTGAGTAATCAACAGAATTGTAGCTGGTATTTTCACTTCTGAATGTGACAAATTGGATTTTGTTTTTTTCCCTCCTCTGTAGGTCTTTGCATCAAATAAAATAAAACAGCCTCCACAAATGAAAACTAAAGGATTGCTGTCATAACTCTCCCCAGTTCTCCTCTGGCACTTTTTATTACTGAAGGCGGTGAATAATCTTTTCCACTCTGGCCATCCCAAATAACATAATCCTTCAGCACCGCTGCTTACTGTGTTTTATGGTGAAGTGTAGATGAGAAAGGAAGAACATTCAAATGAAGCACTATCATAGTGCAGTGGAGGGATCCATCAGCAGCTTGTGAATACAGGGATGCAAAGCGAAACTGTTTACTGGAAACATGTGGCTGCTGCTGCCTAAGTGTTAAACTGGTCTCTTTGTAAACGAAGAGAACAGATTGTGGGAGGATAAACAAAAACAAGGTGAAACATGTCCGACGCTCATTTCTGATGGCCACATATGTGCCATTTCAAAGTGTGCTTTCTGTAAATTAGGAATGCTTATGTTCAAGCTGCGCCAACAACAAGTGTACAGGCCCCAAACCACACCAGTATGATCAGGGGCGTGCAGCCAGTCTGTTACTGGCTGGCAGGAGAATGTGAGAGGAGCCACTGCTTCATCAGGTGAGACACAGAAAACACATGATGGGGCTCAGGTTCAGTTTTTATTGCCATCATGAGGAGGAAAAAACAAGCTCAGGTTTAAAACATGATGTCAAACTATTTATTGAGTGAATGGTTCTTATAGAGTCCACTCAGTGAGTGTGTTTTGTATTACTTCAGCCAGAGACCCATGAAAAGGTTTCCTAAAAGAGAGAGTAACTCTGCATTATACACTCCCCATGGGGCAACTTGAGCACTTTTTGCATTTCCTGAGAGACTTTGCACCTGTTTTTGCTTTTCTTTGCATGAGGATAATCTTATGACTTGTGAATTTTGGCTGTCCTGTTTAAATAATTGTTATGGTTCTTTTTTATTTATTTTGCAGTTTGATCAAGGGTTTGGAAGCACTGAGCAATGATTTGTCCTTTTTTAAATCTTATTTTACAATCAAACCTCATGAAAATAAATTTCTTTTTGCTCTTGACAAGCAGATTGGATGTGACTTTTTTACTCTTAGTTCAGCAAAATAAAAAGGATTTATATATTTTGTAATGGCCAAAAATAAGTAGAAGTACATTTACCCAAGTAGAGTATGTGTATTTAATAAGCGTAATTTTTCAGGTACTTGAATTTTCTATTTTTTCACTGCTTTGAGAGAAATGTTGTGCTTCACACTCGCCAACACTTCTATATTTGCTAGGCATTTTGTAGATCAAGATTTTACCGAAAGATGTGATTATATTGTAAAATATGAAGCATTTCGATTGAAAAACTATCCAGCAAATAAGTTAAAATTAACTTTGACTCAACTGAAAACAGCATTTAAATGCTGCCTTTATGTTTTGTGTTTAATGTTATCTCTAATACTTTTACTTTTAATACTATAAGTACAATTTGCTGATAATTTATTTTTTATTCTATGTTTAAACATTTTAATGAAATGTGACAGAGTATTTTTGGACTGTTGTATCAATACTTTTACTCAAAGATCTGATCACCTCTTCCACCAGTCAGGTCTCACAGATTCTGGCTTTTTAATTTTGTATGTGGTTTTCAAAATATTTAAAGAATATATTCAAGATTTTGGACAGCAACATGTGAGTCCAGTCCCAGGTCCTGTTCTCACACTGACTATTTTGACTATTTCTTTTATAGAAAGTTGTTCCAGAACAACAATAATGGTTATGTGTAAGAAGAAGAAAAAGTTACTTCATACTTCAAAAGTGAGATTGTTTCTGTTTAATGCACTTTCATTGCATATCATTCCTGCTGGATGCCATTATTCTATCATTATTGTACTGCACATGTTGTTTGTATTCCAAACTAGGACTTGGCTACATGGACCAAAAGTCAAATTTTTTTATCTTCAGGCTGTATGGTGATATATAAATCAGTATTTTCTATGATGTGGACTTAATGTTTTGTTTTAAGTCAAAGCCACATTTTAGATATGGAAGGGACTTTTATTTAAACAAAATGTAATCAAAATAAAATACAAAGTCAAGGTTTCCCTCCCTGAAATATGAAAATAAATAACTGCAAAACGTTTATATTAAAATTTCTAAAATATTATGTGCTTTCACAAAACATTAACACATCGAGATTTTTCATGAATAGTCATTGGTTATATCGATATGATAGCAAGGTTGGTAAAAGCAGATATAAAAGAGTGGTAAGTTCAGAAAATTACATCACTCGAATGCAGCCTTAAAATCCAAGAAAGCCATATCACAATATGACGATATCCAAAATTAAGATAATAGTTAGTCTCATATCACAATGCTAATATAATATCTATGTTACCCTAATCCAGGTCATGTAATTATTGTCTTAAATAAATGATTATCTGAATCTGGGCTCTCAGAGGGGATTATTCTGGCACTTAAAACCATGAATATGTGGACAGGCAACAACATGGAGATAAATAAGAGATTTTTCTTTGTGATTTGGTTGAACTAACCCTTTAACAAGACCCCTGTGAAAGTCACAGCACAGAGCTCCCAACCCTGGAGAAAAAACAGCTTGCTGAGCAGCACAGTGCAGTCCACATGCATCGCAGTGATAATGATGCACGCGCTGCTCATGATCCGCCGTTCCACCAGCACTGGCACTGCACTGTGAGGCAAGAAAAGCCGGGCCGTCAGGGATTTGTCAGAGGCCTGTTATTACATCTCTAGTCACATAAAATATGGCTGCCTCTCCAGAGATCCAACGGCTAGATAAATCCACTCTCCTCCAACCAGACTGGTCCCCACGATGAAACCATCCAATGGTGTACCTCAGCCAGTGACCTCTGGTAATGACATGTGATTTATACAGTACATGTTTTAAACTGAGAGACGTCTCTCCCTCCACTTCTCTCTCTCTCTCTCTGTGTCTATATCTGGTGTCATGTGAGATAACAGGCAAGCCTTTGGGAGAGTGGGAGACATGACACCCATCTTTGGGGGCTCACAAAATGGCTACAATGTGGATAGTTCCCCCTGCAGCTGTCTAATAGCAGTCTAAGCCTGCAGTGAGCGCTGTCTCCTCCTGCATGAGGTCACTCACACATAATGCAGGATGGCACTTTAAGCTAGCAGACCGCAGTGTGGAAGGCCTAACTCAACACCTGGGAGGGGAGAAAAAACGTTTTCTTCCTCTCTGTAGATGCAATTAAACGTCTGATTTTAGGAATTTTGCAAAAACACCACATGTGACACTTTCAACCAGAACTTTGGGGGGTTTAATAGAAACATAAATACAATTCTATTCCATCAAAATGACAAAAAAGTCCACCATACCTTCAAAAAGCTACTTTAAACAAATGAAACACTAGAAAGCAGTGGTAGTACAAGAGTATCAGTACAAGAGAGTATTTTTCCAGACAGTCAGTGATGTGGCCTGCACTGTCCCATGCCAGGCAACACCCCCTGCACAGTCTAGTAGCTTAAGAGATTAAGTTCTGTGGCTAAAGGAGAGCTGAGAGGCAGGCCATGTTGCTGACCTTGGCAAGCAAGGCACAGAGATGATGACACACCACTGCAAATATCTGTCTTTAATAAACAGGCACTGAACACCATGATTTAACTCAGATCCGCTGGCTGAAAACAGATACATCGGATGTTAAATTTAAAAGAACATTTAAATCATTCATTGTCCTTACAGAGTGAACGAGCCTGTGTGTCATTTGAAGCATTTTTTGTTTGTTTGCTTGTTTGTTTGTTTTTTTGTGGGGTTTTTTTGTTGTTGTTTTCTTTTAGAGTATCTGATAAACAATATTATGATGTTAAGGCTCCCTGTTTTTTTCTTTTGTGCTTTATTTTCTAAACATCCAAGGAAACATATTGCAGTATTCAGTTATGTAGGCTTCTTATTTAAAATGTTTTATTTTTTTTAAGAAATGTTTCTTTGCCCTTAAATATAGAAAACATGCTAATTTTTTAAAAGTCTGTGTAAGCCTGATTACATTTGTTGGATTGTGGTAATTTTCTCTATCTGGTCTTTATATTATATTTAAACCTTGCTGTATCTTTTAAATGGTTTTGTGGAAATAATAAAGATTGAAGAAACTCATGGCAAATGTGAGAGAAATGAAATTTAAAGTTGGGTATACTTTAACAAACTCCCACAGAGAAGCTACCTCGGAAATCAAATCTGACCCTCACAAAGGTCAACAAGACACAAAACTTCAGATCCTTTTGCAAACTAACGGCCAAGATCTTCTTATCTCATTCAAAAAATAACAAAATCAAACGAAAAAAGAAATTAAAGTTTAGCAAAAATGAAGGTATCAGTCTGTCTCTTGTTATATATGAATGAAAGGTTGATAGCAGGCTATTATTAAAAAAATCTTTTTGGTGCTTCAGTTCTGTCTGATGTAAGACAGCTTTTTATGTCATAGCTAAATGGCCTAAGTAGCTGGACATCAGTGAAGGTCTCTGAATAAATATCATCTGATGTTTTAATAAAAATAATAGAATGATAAAGAAAACATTTTAAAATAAACACGGCTTAACACAAATAATGAGACCATGCATTTATCCTATTTCTCTCTCTCTCTCTCTCTCTCTCTCTCTCTCTATCTCTCTCATCATCATCATCATCATTATCATCATCATCACTCCGTTAATGTTTTATTTCTACTGGAGCGTCAGTCAGTGACATATGCACATCATTACAACATTGAG
>JAPZDT010000019.1:19076347-19091515 GCA_029814675.1 Acanthurus coeruleus | reverse complement strand
TTCAGTCAAAATTTCCTGACTCCAGCTCCTGTGTTAACAGGCACAAACTCATTCTTGGGTCCTGTAGCTACTGTGAATAGTGCAAAGCAAGCATTTTGAATAAGTCAACTTTGTTTTAGGAAAGAGCAATGAGTATTTTTCATTATTTTATGACATGTGAGTTTCAGTCCTTGTCAGTTTTTTGCGATTTTACTGATTTCACAGTCCACTTTTAAAGAGATTACTGCAATTAATAACGTTACAGAACATGAATTATTTTATGTAAAACAAATATTTAATATGCTATGCTACTCAAATCTTAAAAAGTAAAATTATCCGGGATGACTGCATACGGAAACTAACCTATCATAACAAGCAATAAACAATACAAATTGGTAGAGAAAACATCTTTCATTCTGTTCTCCGTCAATTTTAAAGAAAGTGTTGTCAGACCAGAACGTGAAAGAAAGATTGTGTCCAACACATGAGACAAACATTTAGCTAATCGTATCTGTTTCTCTGTAAATAGCGTAAGCAGACCCTCTGATAGCGTATCAGTCACCGGCCGCAGTGACTCATTTTGTCGTCTGGTTTCGTGTTGTAATCAAGGTGTGGTCGCTGTTGGGAGTCGTCATACAGGTACACGAAATGGCTGTTAGCAAGCGGCGTTGTTGTCCCGTCTGAAGCCAAAGAAAACACGAACATATTTGCTACATACATTTGCTACAACATACAATAGCAAGCTTAAAACACTCAGAAGTTGTTAAATAATTTTAACCGGTGTGCCAGAGGCTCTCCTAGGCTACTGTTATGGGCTAGACAAATTCTCTTATTTACTCATATATTTGCAATAAGCTTTACACTTTGTTAGATATCTATACAGAAGATATATGTGTTAGGTCTATTACTTGAACCCATGGGCTATCTAGAAAGTCAAAACAAGTGGTAAGTGTAATAAAGCTTTAACGTGATATTTCCATTTTTCCAGAGGGCAGACATCTAGGATAAACTTATAGTAGCGAGGTTCTTTCAGGTTTTGCTGTCACAATCCGTTGAAAGTTTGGGCTGCTACGTTGTCACAATAAGCGAGTTTGCCTAAGGCCGTTTATTGAGAAGTAAACGTGAGCGTTTTGTCCATCTGATCTTTTATTGCACACTTATAACTTACAATACAGAAGCAGCTGTGACGTCTCTCTCAGCGTGTGGAGCTGTGGCAGGGTGGGGTCCGGCCGATGAAGGCGGAGTCTCGGCTGAGGTGACGCTTCTTTTACTCATTTTTGTTCAGAGGACTGTCGGCCACCGTCAGCACCAGCAGCAGCAGTAGCAGTAGCAGCCGCCGCGTTGGAGAGAGTGAAGTCGGGAAAACACAGATAAGCGTCCCGTCCCGAGATAAAACATCACTGAGCTGGAATTAACTAAATCTCTTCCGCGTAATTAGACAGGTAAGATTCACTGAATGCGTGTGCACTTTTTCTGACTGTTTTTGAAATGTTCACAGTGTCTTATCACTGACGTATGTGGGTTTCTTAATTACATTATATTGTTTTTGCCGTGAAGTAGCCTGGTCCAAACCTGCTTCTTCGGTGTGTATGTTTGAGTGCGGTAGGTGGTATTTGGTTAAACTTTCCATATTTTGCCTACCTGGATACGAAACCATTCTTGTAGCCCTTTCTGTATTTCCGCATGCCTCAAACTGCCCACTGCTGTTCCGGAGTCGAATGCGAGCGCTCCACTCCCACAAAACTTTGCGTTTTTACGTCAAACTCATTGTTCTTCACGTTCAAAGTATGAAAACGCTCTTTCTGTCGTAACACAGCAACGTTTTTGTCACCCAGTATCGACCATCTAACTTGACGTCACTTGTCAATAGTCCCGTAGTGAGGTCCAAGTATGCGCGCGTGTGTGCGCTCGCGTGAGAGAGAGGCAGGTGAAAAGAAATGGGCTATTACAAAATACTTTGCTAATATAGAGAATGCTTTTCTTTTAAAAGACAGAAATTAAGAGATTAGCAAATTCGAAGCAGAGTAACAATCTCCAATATGGCATTTTATGACACTTAACATGTTGGCAGGACAAGGCAAAGCATTAATGGTTCCAGCAAACTCATAAACATAAACTCAAATACAGCTGAAGCGATTAATCATTAATCGATGACGCAATCCAGAGAAAATACATGGTCCGTAATTGTTAGAGTAGATTATAATTTGAGTCATTTTGAAAAAAAAAAGAGCCAAAATATATTGCTCCAACTTAAAGTACCTAAATATAAGGTTTTCTTTGTATTTATTGTCCACTATGATTTTTAGTTTAATTTTTTTTATTTTTAGAGTTTTATGCTGTTTGTTGGACAAAAGAAGCAATTTAAAGTTGTCACTCACATACTTAACTGACATCATATAGACAGAAGCTAATCAAGAAGTTAACAAGTCCAACTGATTCACTGGTTTCACTGAAGCAATAGTAAATAATACAGTGCACCGGCTGGGAGAGAAAGTTCCTATTCACACACGTCTGTAATGTACAGCTGTGAATAGTGAATCATATCTGTAAAATGTGTTGCTGTTGCTAAAGCCCCCATCCACTCCCACACAGCTGTTCTTGCCAGCAATGATGTCGAGTTGTTGCCAAATCTTCTATGACGTCTTCACCTTAGTTTGCAGATGCTCCAGACCTGACAGGACAGCAGTTTTGTTTTATTGCATTTTGCTTCATGACCACCGAGCACAAATTTCTTTTATTTAATTTCATCAACAAATCCACTCAAGTCAGCATCCATTTTAAATTACTTTTTTTCTCATCCGCTTTTTTCTGATCCAATTAAGTCATTTGCGGGGTGTCCTTCGCTGCCCACTTAAATATCTGTTTAAGTCAAATTTATCACAGGTCACATTGGAATCAGAAGTTAAACAGCTTTTCCTCCAAACTGAGCTACTAGCTCTTGGACTGCTTGAACACTATATTACATTACCTGTTTTTCTTTTGTTTAATTTTTTTAACAAGTTACACCATCACAAAGCACAAAGAACATCTCTGAGAAAGTCTGTTGCATCCAACTTGTTACTGGACTAATGCGTCCAACTAAGTCTGTTGAATGTGTGTCAGGTTGAACAGAATGGGGTGCCAATGTTTTTCTGCCAACCAGGCCTCCACTGAGCTCGCCCCGGGTATGTGCCATCAAGTAGCCCAGCAGCCAACAGCACAGTGGTCGGAAAGCTCTTCATATCTGTCCTCAGGGAAGGTGGATGGATGGTTGGTGGGATGGTTGCAAGGGGAGGGGTGGGATGACTTACTGTAGATTTTGCAGCTACAGCTGTGGTGGCACGGTGGTAATCTCCCCCCTCCTGCTTAATTCCGTGATACTGTCCTACATTAGCAGAGCAAGAGGCCAGGAGATCCTCCAGTTTATAAATAGGTCTTCACTTTGCAAAGGGGATTACTGTATGGCATATACCCTGACCTCTTTGTTTAGCTTGAAGGATTTTTTTTCCTCTGGATTCACTGTCTTACCTCGTCTCTGTCTCGGCTCAGTGATGCTTTACCCAGTGCTGTCAGGGGCTCAGTTACAGGCATGCAGCACACACGTCGTGTGACCTGCTCTGTGTTTGCATATCACCCTGCCTTTGTGTTAGACTGTTCCCATGGACAACAGGACAAAGAGAGATAAGGTTTCCCATCAGCTACGATAAGGGTCTTCTGTGGTTGAAGTCTTAAGGACACGGTGTGACAGTATCAACATTTCCACTGGGTAAACTTCCAGAGGCGTTAGAGGAAATTTTTATTATGAAATTTTGTCATCAAACTTAAGCAGATCTGTTCCCCCCGTAGCCTCCCACACTCCCAGTGCTCCAATATTATAATAATCTTTGACAAAGAAATAACAGTCAGAAATTACAATGAGGATTGTTTTTTTTTAGCTAGGTAAATGAGACAAGTACAACTAAGGGCTGGTTTACAAGGGAAGGGGTTAATTAAATCAAGCCAAATAATTTTCAAGTGTCTTTGTTTAGACTGAATACAGAAATTAAATAATTGGCAGGATTGTCCGAAACATACACTCATGTGGAAGATTTCTACTGTCACTGACAAAAGATCAAATCCGAAGCTTCTAGCAGAGCTCAGTGGCATAATGCTGAGCAAGTGAAGCTGGCACTGCCCAGCTGAACTCTAACCATGACAGTCACGGACATGAATTATTCACCTTCAGCAGTTCTCTTGGTTGGCTCAAACGAGGACAAGAAAATGTCCCTTACTTAAAATGTCAATGGCCTAATGGCTTTTTTTCCATCACCCATACTAAAAGCTGTGTGAATGTCTGCCAGGTTGGTCATTTCAAGTCAACTCCTATCAAAACTCTGTCCAAAACACCCATGCATCAGTCTGTAACCATGCTGGAAATAGCTGAATCCCACTGTTTTCTTCATGAATACATTAACATTGATATATTTTTCATTACTGACAGCATATCCAAGCAGGCAGGGGGTGAACTAGATACCGGCACTGACTCAAAAGATAAAGTTTTCACAGTTGGATGATTTGTCTGAGTTGTGCTTCTCAGCATAGTGACTCTGATGAGTTGTTTGGTGGCTGTTTTCCTCCTCCTCCTCCTCCACCCTCTCCCTTAATTACACTTCACTGAGAAATTGAGGAAAGTGAGGGCAATGAGGGTGTGGCTGAAACGGAAAGAAAGTCACCAGGGAAGCGCGACTTGAAAGATGCTAAGCATGAAGAACTTCAGCATCTCACAAGGAAGTTCATTTTGCATATCGTCACTGTTGAATGAAAATCCCATAATTCAGTTTGTAGTTGTTTTCTGTTTCGCTGTTCTTGAGGGACTTCACGCTCTCATGGGCTGAGAAAGTTGTGCAACCCTGGGGCCTGTGAATACTTTACAAAACACTGGATAAACTGAAAAATGCATAGGCCTTTTAAAATGTAATGGCTGCTTTTTTCTTCTTTTTTGTTTCCCTACTTGTCTCTTTAAAAGTCAACATTTTGAAGGTAATCTTTAGCACTGACGTCATCAGTATATGAAACAAATAGCATAGCGGTCAAAATATTAAAATGTCACCTGTTTTTGGTTATACTGGCTTTCTCTCCTCAGATATTTAGATTATGTTCCTTTTTTGTTGGTTTGTTTTTTTTTGGTTGTGAAGAAGAACCAACTTAGAGATCTGAAAATCTGAAATGTTGGTTTGACTGAATATTTAGTTCACTTTGTTGAAAATACTTAATAAAATTTCATGTATTGCTGCTCAGTCTAAACGTACCAGGGTGATTCTGTCCATACTGACCAGCCTTTCTGTGAACTTAAATCAGAGCTGTTTATAATATCGTTATTATTTTGATATTGTGATATGAGACTTGATATCATCTTATATGGCAAAGGTGATGTTTTTTCCTGGTTTTAAAGGCTGTAAAGTTATTGCATTTTCCTCTAAATATCAGGCTGCTCTAGGTGTCTTGATATTTGCCTTTATCATCTTATTTATTCTAACTTTATTTCTAATGATAATTTATCTGGTTAAACTTTGTAAAAGCATCAGTAGTCATCCTCACAATATTGCCAAATACTGATATCAAGGTATTTTGTCAAAAATAACATGATATTGAGATTTTGACCGTGTCACCCAGCCCAAATCTCTGAGCTGGATCCAGAGAAGCTCTGTATTCTTTTGGGTCCCTTCAGACTTCAGCCCTGCTCTCCAAAACACCCCCCTCCCTCTCCCTCTTGCCTCTAATCTCCCTGAAAAATTAATCATCTGTCACATCGCCTCAGTGCTCAGCCGCACACCGATGCGTAGCGGTGGCAGTCCAAGAAATAACTCCCTGTTAGGCTTCTTTAAACAGGGCTTTGAATGCAGCGTTGATCACCAAACTTGGCCAGTGAACACACAGAGCCATCTTGATGTGCTTCAGCCTTTTTGGTTTCGTCCAGTAGGGACTCTTGAGACCCGGTTTCCTTTTCAGTGGGACAGCAGTCAATGGGACAATGCTGCTACTCTTTTCCTCTCTACCCCAAACAAAGTAATACAGAGGCCCTCTGTGCTGTATCAGAGACTTAGTTCATCCTCTTCCTACCGTAAATCAAACAACATGGAGAGAGGAACATCATCCCACTGACTGTGGAGACAAAATCATTGCCTTGAAAACACTATCCTCAACCAAATAACTGGCTGTGAACTGTTCAAATTGCTGGATCAAATGTTTCAAAAAGTAAAATGGAATTACTTTTATAGCCATGATGTGTTGTTCTAACTTTTTTGGAAATTTTTTCTCTTATAATATCTTATTGGTAATGGACTATTTTTTTCACTTTGTCGCTTTGTTATTAAGGGTTTTTTTTACTACACTGGGTAAGACCCCATTTACTCCTCCCCTCCCTCTTTATCAGTTTTGTGTAATATGATCCCGTTCAGCACTCAGGCACCTCCTCTGAGACAGCTCACATTTCCTTTGATTCACAGCGAGGTCCCACAGGGAGTAAACAACTGCACACCAGTTTACAGCCACTACACGGCATCTGCTGGATTAATTCAACTCATTAAAGTAGCTGCAGTGAGTCAACTGACAGATCTAGGGCCATTATCAATCCTGATGCTTATTTTATTCATCGGCATGCTCACTGTGGTTGACTGTGTTGTTGGAAATATTTTCGAGATCAGGCAAGGAGGGGGAGCACGCTGTGCTGCGTCTGCCACGTTTAGACGAATTCAGTTTGTGTTGCTTAAGTGCACAGCAGCAGTATCTCGTCTGTTTTTTCTCTGTGAGCTCTTGGCATGGTGGCGTTGCTACGGTCTGGATTTTATCAACTGCCTGTTACAGTCAATTTACGAATGCTCTGTGGCCAAGAGTGAGCGCTTTTTACAAGATGTGAACTTCAAACTGTGTTCTTCCTGGACTTCAGCATGACATGATATAGCATGCAGAAGTTTAACACCACAGTTTTTGTGTCCACAGTATGTAGTGGCAGTTGTGAAAGACTCAGCTACTCTTAATAAACTTCCCCTCTTTGACCCGACAGCCCAGCAGAGTCAGATAATGTTGACCACCACTTCCTGTCACCCACCATAATAAATCCATTAACTGTGCACCACTTCAAATCCTCTCTATTGATTTTGTAACAAACAGCTATGCAGTTAGCCCCAGCTGCCTCCATTACAGTGCTATGATGGCTGTTGTTGGATGAGTGGAGGGTAAGGGATGTGTGGTTAGGGGACCAGGAAGGTTAATGTTAGTCTGCATCTCGTTGGGACCCCGACTCTGTGTAAAAGAGATGCAGAGAGCGCTGTTAGCTGCAGCCTGTCTGCTCTGGAGGCTCAGTTGGCTGCACTGGCCATTTTTCTCTGTGAGTAGAGTTCAGGGTGTTGTGTTCAAGAGGAGTTTATTGTAAGGGAAGTGTGTGTTGCATGTTAAGGGGCATATATGTGACAGGGTGTGTGTGTGTGTGGCTGGGGGAGGTGGGCTATATGTCAAATAGCTGATCTGTGCAGATGGTGCAGGAAGCTTTACAGATGTGCAGTAACATAATCTGCTTTATTTAACTGTCAGCCCAAACATGACATAGCAAGCCTGGTAGAAATCATAGACCAGTAGATGACATGAAATTTCCACATCAGAGGCACAATGTTCAAAATTAATTATAAATTCATGCTGCAAAAATGTGGCCTGGTTTTATTTGTTAATTTTTTTTCTATGCAAGTTTAAGGAAAAGTTTGTGATTTTCTTGCTGGGAATTAGATGCAAAGATAAAAATAAATATAATATATATGAAGGCAGGAGTGCGTTTAGCAAAGCTTAGTGTCAGTCAACATATTATATGAGGGTTATGTGTAGGACTTTTTCCTACCAGTTTTTACTTTTTGGGTTTTGCTTAAAAAGGCTAGGCATATCATATTTATTTTTCTTTAGAGCTGCTCATTGTTGTATTTTTTAACAAAGCCATGTTAGGTTTTTCCTCCTGTTTCTAGTCTTTATGCTAAGCTAAGTTAAGTGACTGCTTTTTGCAGCTTCATATTAAAAAGACAGAAATTGGATTGTAATCAGTCTCCTTATCTAACTCATTGCAGGAAGGCAAATACGCATATTCTCCAAATTTTACTTGCACACTTGATTCTAATTTTGCTAGGTTAATCTTCTCAGGCAGGCATTTTAAAGCCTATCCAAGCCTTGTGACATGTTATTAACACCCCTGCCTGTCAAACAAGCATGTGGCTAAGTAACAAATCACTACAAACTCTGTAATACATGTTAGGAGCCAATCTGGAGTACAACCAGAGTGCATTTCCAGCCCCCTGGGCCTCTTTCCCGACCTGATTCATTCCTGCTGTGACACAAAGGAGAGCTGAAGCTAGCAAAGTCAAAATCTGGCCTGCTGGAATGTGTTTTTTTTTTGTTTGTTTGTTTTGTTTGTTTGTTTTTTTTTATACCTATGTCTCCACTGAGTTTTTAGCTGCGCAACCTCTTTAATTATTGCGATGGTTGATGTGAAGAATGAAAGGCGTCAGATCTACAGTTTAGCCCCTCCAGCTCCTGGCCTCACCCAGTTCACTCACACACACAAACTGCAACCACACCCTTGTCGAGTGCCTGTCACTGCTGGGGAGGACACTCCCTGTCTGAGATGCCTGTCAGTGTCATGATTGAAAACAAAAGTTACTCATCTTTTCTCACAGTAGTTAAGTCCTCAGTATCTGTTTGTTTGAGCAATGTAAGTGAGTCAGTGAGATGTGTAGAAGAGGGAAAATGATTTACAAATAGACTCTGGACAGATTGAAAATACTGAGTTCATGTGGAATGTCACACCAGAGATTCAGAATCGGGTGCTGAACAGGATCAAACCTCTTCTTTTATGTCGTAACTCGTTTACAGGCCGCTTTTACTGATTTACATTCCTGGTTTCACTGTGCATTTTTTCTTTTGGAAGAAGCCCCCTGAAGTCATCTTAAGAGGCTGGTACTTAACAAAGTAGTGGGAGCTGATGGGTGTGAGATATGTGTGTTTTCCTGGGCAAAAAGTGTGGCTTCTATGTTACTGCGTGTTTGTGTGGGTGGTTGGATTTTTGGTAATAATGATGATGATGATAGAGCAAGGTGCATTGAGAGTGGAGCGATGCATCACTCATTAACTGGAAGAGAGCAAAGTCCAGTCACATGTACACAATGCAACCAACAACTTTTAGTCAGCACTGAACAATAGGGTAGGGATCACTAGATAAGCCTTTATACTCTTACTTTCACCGTAAATATCGTAATACACCAAAAGAAACGTGTTATGTGTTGCTTTTGTTTTTAATTTTCTGTGTTTGAATTCTAAATTAAATCTTTTAATGTTCTTTTATCTATGTTTTTTTGACTCTCATCACAGTTGCAAAAGAAAAAGAAAAGAAATTATGAGGAACCCCAAGAGACAGTAGCACTTACCAGCACATAAGTGGGCATGGCTTCAGACATCAGATGGGTCAGCAGATAAAGCCCCCACAGTACAGTGCCTTTGGGTTACCTAGGCGATACGTTGGGCGTGTCGCAGCATTTCAACAGTTGGCTGAACCCGCTGCCTCGCCCAGGAAAACAAAGACTAAACAAACACTGGCCCTGATTTACAGAAAACAGGAAGTTCTCTGTGCAGTTCTGCTCAAAAACAAAAAATAAGTTGAAAGCTTTGTTTTGTTTCAGCAGTAAAATGATTTGAATTTTCTGATAATGTCAACTTTTCTCCGATGTCATGTTGATCTGCTATTACACAATCAACTGATGTCTCATCGAAAGAGGCAGGAACATCACAGCCATGGGTTTTATCAGGGTTTTGACACTCAAACCGTCACAAAATCATGATTCCTGAGAGAGTCACTGTGGGATTAACACGATAATCTGTAAAAACTGATTATGAAAGAATGAGTTCCTCATACATGAGAACCTGTTGGTTCAGGCATACTGATTAAGTGGCCTTTCAGCGAATTAGAGCCATTTGGCCAACCTGCCAGGCCAGAAATAAGTGAAAATAGTTGAAAAAAGTTTGTGCATGTGTTTAGAAACAGAGCTTCTGTCACTTTGTGGCTGTGACGACAAATTAGGAACAAATCAGAGGTATGAAACAGAAATAATTAACCAGTAAGGTAGAATTTTCTTCAGTTATTTGTCTTGTAATGTGTTGTATGTTAGTTGTGAGATAGCTTCTGTGCTAGATCTGTAGCTGCCGGTGAGGACACTGGGGTGATAGAGTGAGTCTTTTTTAATTTATTTAAAAAACCTGTAACAGTGAAGATTAAAGTTGCAAATTGATTTACCTACTTGGTTCCACTTTATGGAACAAAAGATAACTTTTTATTTCTCTGCACATGAGTTACATTTGCAGTCTTTTTCTTTCATTTTTTTAATGAAAAAATTGTGGTGTCTTTTTAATTAATTTAAATACATTTCCTTTAGACTTTTATACAACTCTTAAACAATTATCATAATTAAGCTAAAACCACTTATTCTGTATATTTTACACACTTATTTTTCATATGGTTGTGTCATGTGTAACTTTTACTTTCTGGCCCATTGTTTGAAGGAACTTCAGTGATGAGTATGAAAGCACTTGTGATTGTGGTGATTTTAGACAAAACTTCTTTAAGTTGAGCTTCTCTGCTCAATTTATTTGATATCAAAATTAACATTAGTGCAGTTGAAAGCTGAACTGAAAAAAGAGTCATTTCAAAATTGGCCATGAGACTGATCCAGTGTTTATTCTTGTCTAATTTCTGTCTGTTGGCACTGATATTATTTCTTAGGAAATTGTTGTTGTCTTGGTTATTGGTTATTGATGACTACTCTCAAAATGCTTCGAATGCGTAATTTTCTCAGGGGAGCGTGCATCCTGCTAACAATATTATTTTCATATGGTGGTGTAGAAGTAAATTTCAATTTGACACTTTGTGGAGAGTAGAAGCAGGGAGCGAAGGTGGGGATTGCAGTGTACACATCCCACCCCCCACCAATTCAAAATGACTGCCCCACCCCTGTGAACAAGCCTTCGTGCTTGTGTTTAAAATGAGACCACACCTTTATTCAGAAAGGTAGGAATACACTGTGATTACAAGCAGAGTTTCTGCCTGTGCCCTTATGACTCATGCATTATCAGTAAGATAGCATGTAGCTGCAAGCACAGGCAGT
Organism: Acanthurus coeruleus; assembly: GCA_029814675.1. Classification (NCBI taxonomy): domain Eukaryota; kingdom Metazoa; phylum Chordata; class Actinopteri; order Acanthuriformes; family Acanthuridae; genus Acanthurus; species Acanthurus coeruleus. The sequence continues at coordinate 19,080,386 of JAPZDT010000019.1, read as the reverse complement.
CCTCTGGGGCCCAGTCCTGCAGGATTCTTGTGCCAGACTGAGTACAGCTCAAACTCATCGAGCTGCTGCTCCCTTCAAAAAGTGAGAGTCACATAATGGGACATGTTGGGACCTTAAAGAACATCATGTTCAGATGAATTTTTTTTGGAAAAATGAGCATTGACAGAAAACCAGCAGATGCAGTGACTTGCAGTTGATTTGGGTCTCCATCTAAGTGCCAAAGAGGAAACTCTGGACAGGCACTAATGAGGAACATGTGCCACACACATTTAGCCTTTGCACGCATGCTATTGTCAGTTTCTTCTTCGTAGTATAAACTGCCAGGGAAAACAAAGGCACCCTGCAGAAGCTACGGTGACGCGTACGCATTAAAATGCTCGGGGGAGAGGGAGTGGGTTGGGTCGTCTAAGGGACTGAAACACAGCACGACACATCCTTATGCAAAGCCAGAGGGCAGAATGATGAGGGAGTGGTGCCTCTGCTAATATGTCATGAACAGCTCCAGTGTAGTGCAGCAGAGACAAAGCAATTCGTCTTGTACAAATTCCTTTCCTTGGAACCCAGAGATTAACTCTGATTACTGTACTCACGCATTGTTAAGTTGTTCTTTTATGAATGTCTTCAATGAATCTGAGTGTGAGCAAAGGGAAAGGTGGTAATTGAGGGGTTTACAGTTCAGTTTGTGCCAATTCAGCAGCTTGACTTTATGGCTTTAAGCCCTGACTTGTTTTACTAGCAGTAAAGATGGAAGATAAGCATAGTTTCTTAGTTACAGGTATAATGTTGTAAGCTATAACCAGCTGTCATATAAAGGATGGCAATATTTATTCCTGTTTTATAACTGTTAAAGCCGTTGTTTGTTGATTTTGCTGTGCATAGAGACCTCCCCACCCCCTGGTATCTTCAGGCATCTGCAGATATTTGCAAACACAATCTTACAAGTGTAGTACACAGACACATAAACAAAAAACATAGTGGACCCCTGCAGTGTCAGTAACAGTGAAAAATCTCAAAACACTTGTAACAGCACAGTGAATGCATTGTATAACATGGGCCATGTGCACATGCAGGGACAGGCAGCTGTTAAGAATGCAAATTCTTTTTTTTCTCTGATAAATAGGATTTCTGTGGTGCATGACATTCAAGCTTTAGCATCATGGAGATTCAAGCCATGTTCTGGCAGTGAAAGGTTGTGTTGGGTGTGTGGAGCCTTTTTAACAAAAGAGTCTAGAAGAAATGTGTGTGCTTTAGTCTTTATTTTGAGGTTACAGTTAAGATCATGTAGTGAAGGAAACTTCAAACCCAGTGTTTTACCTGGACACTTTTACTCAGAGGTGCATGCATTTAATGGTTAAATGCATGACTGTTAGTTCAGTAAACCAGTATGACAAAGATGATTTCATTCTGAGATACAGTAACATGACTATGTACGGAATGAAAACCTACAAAAACGCGGTGAGGGGATTTTTTTTTTTTTTTTTCAAAATGGAAAGCATGTAGGAGGTGTGGGACAAACTTGCATCAACAAGTCAGTGGCAGTTACTCAATACGTTGGAATAAAACTCCACAAGTTAGCTCAGATTGTCAGATTACTGGTCACCTACACAGTGAGGACAAGTAAGCTATTGATAATATGTGAGAGGATTTTAAAAAAGGCAAACAAAGTCAAGTTGCAGCTGTTTTCGTAAAGGTTTAGGCTTGTATGTGAGTAAGAGTATATTCACTGTCTGTATATCCTCTCTCACACACTCATACACTCACACTCACCCAGTGGAGTTGGAACCTGACGAGCAGGTTCCTGTTTGCCATGCGTCAGCAGCAGGCTGCTCCCACGCCTGTTAGGGTGGAGGCTTGGGGTGAAAGGTCACTTTGAGCCGCAACTGGCTAGCATTCCTGACTTACAGCTGTCTCTCAGCCCACTTCGCCCTCACTCTCCCAAGAGCCTCTGCTGCTGCTCTGGGTTGTCTTTTTGAGGTCAGCGTGCATGGCTGGGAGGTGGCAGGGGTCATCTTGTGGGCTGTCACACTTAGACATAAAAAAAATTGAAAAACAGTCTTCTTGTAAGGGACCTTTGCTGAAATATTTGTTAATTCCTGAAAAGAGGCAGATATGAATAATCGTTTATTGTTGGGATTATGGCAGAAGAAATGTTCGACTGGTTCTTGACTTGGCTTTCTTTGTGTTTTTTAGGTTTGCTTCTTCGTTGTTTTGATAGCGGGAGGCAAAGATGGAAATGCAAAGTAAGTGAGACACAATTCAGCTCTCAATTTTAAACTTTTAAATGTATTTAACTGTCACATTTTATTTCCTCTCTGTGCTTCCTGCAAAGTCTGTTTTAATAATGTGCTAATTTAATGTTAATTTAAGATTTAGCTTTTGCATTTTCACTTTTGTCTTCATCAGCTCACTCTATAGAACTTTTGAAGGAGACTGTTGAACATTTTAATCTTGACCTTTTCTACCCCCAACTATTGTTTTCATGTATTTCAACTGAGGTCACTTCCTGAATACAATGAACACAAATGAACTTGCACAGGACGGTTCCTTTATGTAGTGTAGAAATTAAACATTAGTTCACTAGGGAGAAAAAAATCCTGAATATCCTCATTGCATGTTTATCAAACTCTGTGTTAAACACCACTAATGTCCCACATTTCCCCTCTTTGTGCTTGGCAGTGGGTGAGCCAGAGAGAAGCACAATGAAGGTGTCAGAGTGGCAGCGGACAGTGTACAGCACAGACTCAGACTCAGGCATCCAGTCCAGGGCCACCACAGTCAGAGATGATGATGGCGATCACACCACCTCCAAGCAGTACACCGTGACCACAACCACGGTCACAAGTGAGCAGCCAGGTAAGCCAACAGCCAGTGTGCATTTACTACCCTCTCTACCGTAATTACATGCAACCTGTTGTGTCATGGTCTTCGTCTCATTTCTGAGCAGACCTGGAAGCCCTGTACACAAGAACCCAGCGGGTGCGTGCTGCAATGTTCCCAGAGACTGTGGAGGGAGGCACCACCATTTTGTCAACTCAGACAGACCCGTCCCAGATGACCAACGTCCAACGGCTGGCCGAGCCCTCCCAGATGCTCAAGACAGCCATCATCCACCTGATCAACTACCAGGACGACGCTGAGCTGGCCACACGCGCTGTGCCTGAGCTCACCAAGCTGCTCAATGATGAAGACCAGGTGAGGAGTGAAGACACATGCCTGAGTATAGAGATGAAGATGCTGACATTGAAGTCCATGTATTGATTTGTTGAAACAAAATACACCTTCCACCACTTTTAAAGCTCACTAATTAACACCTAATATTTCATTAGCTTAGGTCATTAAAAACTGAGGTATAAAAATGACACTTTGTGCTTTTATAAAGGGTTATTTTGTCAGCTTTGTGTTACACTGAGCTAGTTTGCTGCTGCCTGGATCTTTTTATTAACTGTTAAGAAACAAGAATGGTATCCAAATTCTCATCTTCTTACTCTGAGCAGTAGAAAATTGCAGATTTCCTGAAACATGGAACTATTTCTTAAATCAGCAACAATTTAATCTGTTAAAAGTTTAAGAAATATACTAAGAAAAATACCACCTTGTCAAATTTTTCTGTTTTGTATTATTATAAAAATCAATATTTAGGGTTTATTTCAAGTAATAATCTTGAACTTGAAGATTAATAAGCACTGAAACCAGATTGAGTCGATTTATACATATTATTTTTACCATAAAAAATTCAATTGTCTTCTCTCTTTGCAGGTGGTTGTCAGCAAGGCAGCACAGATTGTCAACCAGCTTACACGCAAGGAGGCATCACGGCGTGTCCTGATGCAGTCCCCTCAGATGGTGGCAGCAGTGGTGCGGGCGATGCAGAACACAAGCGACATGGAGACAGCAAGGGCCACTGCCAGCATCCTACACAATCTGTCCCACCAGAGAGAGGGCCTGCTCTCCATCTTCAAGTCTGGAGGTATTCCTGCTTTGGTCCGCATGCTCAGGTACCGCAATACAAGAAGAAGAGTTCATTGGATGAGAAAGATAT